>JBBMEG010081039.1:0-10411 GCA_037832605.1 Cyclanthera cordifolia
AACCACAAAAACTAAAATTAAGTAATAAAACACTCCCGAAAATACTTGAAATTACGAAACTAACCTTGCTATAACAGAAGCTAAAAGTTGGGCTGTTACAATAAGTCCATCGTTGTCCGGACTAGTTCATACTTGCTAGCGTACTATTTTATTAGAGAGTAAGTTTGAAGAGTTCAAACTCATGAATTAATTATGCTAAATATAATTGAAGCTTAAGTTGAATTTATTAAATTTAGTTATAAATATATTAGATATATTAAGATAATATTTATTAGATAAATATTAAACGAAGAAATAATTAATTTAATAGATAAATTAATTATGTAAACATTTATTAGATAATTATTTATCAATAGATAATTAATTAATATATTGTACATACTAGATATTAAAAATTATTGGATAATTATTAAAAAGTTAATTAAAATATTAAAATGGATTTAGAGTACCATTTGTTGAATATCTAATATAAGCGTACAACATACTATATCTCTAAAATCAAGGTCTTGAATAAGTAAAGACAAAAACTATGTCCATGAATCATTTGTCATTGCCTCAATGATGGTAAATGCTACTGGATAAAAATGATTGTTTTGTTCTATTTCTATAGCTAGGATCAACCGTCGTCTATAACAGCTTTTCAAATGGCAAGCATCTAAACTTATAAAAGGTCTACAACTTGCCATAAATAATCTTTTGCATGCATCAAGACAAATGTAGAAACGATGGAATCTAGAAACCAACCTAATCTTTCCAATATGTTCTCCACCATCCTCCTCTTCCTTAGATACTTCCAATTTCATAATTGGAGTGCTATCTGGATTTAAAGTACGTAATTCCTCACAATACTCCCATAAATGACAATATTTTTCAGAATATGAGCCACGAAACTTGTCTAAAGGAAGATGTTTGGCTCTCTAAGCTTTGCCCTTGGATATTTGTGAAATATATTCACGTTGGGTCTTTTTTCGAATGGATGTTAGCTTCATTTTGATATGATCATTAGCCTCATTTTCTAACCGCTTTCTTAACCAAGAAGATATCAATCGAGGATTTCTAAAACATTATCTATGAATATGTTCATTCACACATGTTTTCAATTGAAATGTTTCCTGCCCTTGAACTTTGGATGAATATGCTAACCATTGACAATTTTCTATACATTTTGCTCAAACTCTAATCTTATCAATTTTTACAAAATGAATCCTATCCTCCTATGACCACACAAGTATTCAAATAATTCTTAAACTTGATCAAAGAATTAATAAAATACAAATTTCAAAGTTGTCCGTTCTATTTTCCTTCGGGCTATGTTTGAAAGATGAAAACTTCATCCTACTCTACATCCTTTGTATGAATCAGACAAGTCATCAAATTAGTGCAATTCTTCATAGTTTGCCAAAATCACTTCGAATATCTGCTTATCCCTAGAGTTTTCACTTTTGTATGCATCTTTTTTATTCCCATCATTCAATTTTACGGGTCTACATTCTTCTATTTCAAAATCACTCATATCATCACTTCCAAGCTCATGATAGTTATCTAAATAAAAACTTTCATCATCGACAAACTATCATCTACTTCGTGCTCTACGAATACTTCAAAAGACATTTCATCACTTAATAGATTCGTCAATGACGCTACATCATCATTACTGTTCCAAATATTATTGCCACTAATATCCATTGTAGGATCTCTACCCCATAGTTTAAAATAGGGTAGTCCATGAGTTGGACATGGTTGAGAAGAATTATAGGACCAACCAAATTTTTCGTTACCAACCCATCCAGTCCTATTTTTGAAAGAAACCCAACCCAACCCAACCCTTATATTTTTGGATTGGGTTGGACTATCGAATTATTATGCTTTTATAATATAAAATAAATATTTGGCATTTTAAAGAATATTTCATTGAGGTAGTAAAGTTTAAAGTAACTCATAATACGCTTTTCAAAAAAAAAATCAAAGAACAAAATTTATATAAATACTATTGCTAATGAACAAATTATAAATCAACATAATATTTCATATATATATATATATATATATATTATTTTTTAAATTAAATTCGGGTTGAACACAACCCACAACTCCATAACCATGAACCCGACCTGAAAACCCGGGTTTTCTAAAAAACAAACCCAACCCAAATTGAAAAAAACATAACCCTACCTAAGATTTGGGTTGGGTAATCCAGGTAGCTCGGGTTATCGATTTTTTTGTACACCATAATTTAAAATAATTGGCATTATAACATAGTTACTCAACCACATCAATGCATTTACAAAAAAGAATAATTTCCCAATACATATCTAACATTTAGCTTGTCAACAAATGGCCCACCATGATGTACCACAACTACAAGCAAAACCATGCTTATAAAACTATAGTTGTTCACTGGATGACATCAAACCTACAATACAATGTAAAGATGTTGAACGTAATAATAATAAAGCAAGAAGAGATATCAATTAATAGAGTTACGAAAACTATTTACAAATAAAAATTTGGCTTTGAAAAACAAATTAATTAACATAAATAAGTAAATTTGGAGGGACTCTTTCTAGGAAATCTGAACCATTTCTATTCACGTACATCAAAAGTTGGCTTAGACTAAATTACAAATTTAGACTTCTAAAAAAAAAAGTCAATGATAACTCTGGTAAAATTTGAAAAGCTAAATTACATATATATATATATTAACTGTTATGTTAATTGTATCATCAATTTTTATTGACCATCATTGGACTTAATACACATTAATGCTTTTATATGTGAATATGCAAGAGTTGTCCTCACACTACTACAATTTCATGATAAAATGACGAGCCAAATAAATCATATTGAAAAACACGAAATAATGTTGTGGAGCTTGGAAAATAACATGATGAGCTTTTTAAAATGTTGGTCAGATAAAGGTGACGAACACTACTCAATATCTTAAATGGCCAACAGTTTAAGTGCTCGTCATTTTAAAAGACTAACACCTTACTTGCTCGTTACCAATATTTTCAAATTTCACTAGGTGAGCATTTGTTGCGGACCATTCTAAGAGAGTCATTATATTTGTATGTTTTAGTAAATTGAATTACAGCCACTATAAATAAGTATTTTATAATGAGGATGGCAAGCTTGTTTACCTTCTAAGCACCTTTCCAATGGACAACATTGACATTCTTTCACATATCATTATAGTTTAGTTAACCTTCTGAGGTTTCTTGCAACTCCCTACAGAGTTCTTCATTTTGTAACTTTAGAAATAATGAAATTATTTATGAAAACAAAAGCCATTTACTGCCTAAATGTTTGACCAATGAACAAATATCATACCTTGCTTTTTCTGACATGTTCGGTTTCATAAACACACAAAATTAACACGACGGTTAACATTTGCATGGAGAAGTTTTGAAATTTTATTTATAATTTTTTTTAAACTTGTTTATCCAAGGATGTGTGTGCATATATAATATAACAGTCAAGGAAAGGCTTATGGGTAGTCCTGATATCCTGGACCCATTCTGGTTGAGTCAAATTCCTCTATCATTATTCATGTCGTGACTGGTTACTCCACTGATTTGATTGAACTCTGTGACATCATCACTGATATTAAGAGGTTGCTTCTATTTTGAACTCTATTAGGTTTAACCACTAAAACATAAATTGTAATAGAATTGCTAGTTTAGCTAAGCCACCGTTAAGAGTGTTCCTGTTTTTTATCATTTCTACTCTTATGTGGAGGATTGTTTTTCGTTTCGGAGGGGAATCTCCCCCTAGCATTTGCTAACTTGTAGAGGATGATTGTTTGATTGCTTTCCTGAATGAATTTCCTTTTTTTTTCAAAAAAAAAAAAAAAAAAAAATCGAACCTTTACATTATCATGAATCTTGAGTCTGCAAAATAGTACAAAACAATCTGTCAATCAAGGGCCCCAACGTATTACAAATGGTTACATTCGGTCCTATTCTATCTCTAGCTGAGTTCCTTCATCTTGTTCTGCTTCGTATTTGGCACAACCATTAAAAATAAAGGTATAAACTTAAGATAATATCTTTTCAGAAACTGATGATTTACCACTAGAAACTTCAAGTCAAAGAACAAGCCGTATGTGATCTCCATGAAGTTAGGAACATGTATCTTGTATACGCTACATGAATGAAAACATCGATGTTTTGTTCATGGCGTAGAATAACTTACAACACAATGAGTACGCAAAGTGCAAAAACTTTTGGAAACTTGAAAGCACCTCAATTCCAGCTACAAGAACAGAAACGAAGGTCATTCTCAATTTTCTAATAATAATTAGGCATTTGCAATGATAAATAAGAAGCCATCTCACCAAGAATAAGTCTCAAATGAAGGTAGCTTAAGTTTGTTTTCAATCTGAAGTAACCAACTTTCACAATAGTATCTGAATGCACAAGGAGAGAAAAACAGTTATTTCAGTAGAGAATATATGTTTCTAGAAGTTCTATTATTTTGATATGCTTTGGTTGATATAATTAAATTTACCTCAACCTTTCGATTACTTGGTGATTTAGTATGATTCAACAAGAGGAGGCTCTATCAAGTTATTTCATCCAAATATTAATTTCCACTTGCATTTTCAAATGTTCAAGCCCAGCCCATGGTGGTTGATATAATTAATTTTATCTAACCTATTAGGTTAAGTATTTGGATCGAAGGGTGACTTAACAATATTCAACAAAATAATTACAAAAATGGTTTAAGGACATAACCTCAAAGAGAAATATAATTTAATTACACCTCACAAATCGCTGGGAGATATCTCCATTCCTCTAAAAATTCAATTATTATTATTTTTATATATAGGAAACGAAACAATTTCATTGATCATTGAAAGTGTTAAGCAGAAATTATTTGAAACAGGCGAAAAGGAAGAGATTGGTCACTCAGAGGGTAATTAGACAGGAAACAAAACTGTACTAACAAGCCTATGCACCAAAATAGAGAGTAAGGAACATGAGGTGGGTGTTGGCAATGCTTGCATGTCGAAGTACCGATGAAATTCGTATGAAATTGTTCTCTAAAGTCAGAAGATGGCTGGTAAAGGAGGATGAAACATGATATTTCCAAAAAAGGTGACGAATAGTGAAGAAACAGGTTGATATGCTGGTGAAGAACTCTTGTAGAAGAAAAAAATGTAATCGTTGGCACTGCTAGATGATTCAGAACATGGTAGACAAGCCTGAATTGCCAAAGATTCAAGGAAAAAAGTTCAGTGCACACATAGCATTCAACAAGATGCCAAATCATTGTCATCGGAGTGGCGGGAGATGAGTCCAAAGCAAAACAAAACAATCCTAGTGGTCTTATTTCAAGAAACCAAATTACCCATGGTGGATGACGCATTGGTTAAATCTCTTTGGAGTTCCTCTTTAATTGGCTGGGGTGCTCATGATGCTATCGATCATTGTGGGGGGAATAAGCATTCTCTGGATTGAGCCTACTTTATGAGTTAGGAAGGTCGAAGAAGAACATTTTTCCCTTTCTATTCATGTCTATTTAGCAGATGCTTTCTCCCTTTGGCTCTCGGCAGTATATGGCCCATATGGGAATGATTTCAGTGAGTACTTCTGGTATGGATTAGGAGGTGAGAGATGGATGATCATTGGAGTAACTCAATGGGGATGAGATAAGTCTCACGATCATGTTATCTCAATAATTTGTCTTGATTGGACATTTTTTTTACTGAAGCATCTTTGAGCAAGTTTGGGGCAGCTACTCTCTCAAGATTACCTCACATCAGACCATTATCTTCTAACATCATCGTAGGTGAAATTACTTGGGTCCTAGCCCGTTTCGTTTAGATAGCTCAGGACTTCGGCACATTTCTTTTAAAAAATTGGTGGAATCACAATCGTAATGGGTAGGAAAAAACAGAGCGATGCAACTGTCTACTTTGGAGTCTCAGGTGAAGAATTTGGACAATTACGAAAAAGATATTCGTCCTTTGTCAACTTGATTCTTATAGATGTCTTAGAGAACAGATTGAATGTTTGACAGCACAAGAACACGTTTCTTGGAAGCAAAGGTGTAAGTTTCATTGCCAGCATGAGGAAGATGAAAACTAGATTTTAGCTACTCATAGACGAAAGAATATGATCACTGAGAAATACATTCTAGAGACGGAATTAGTCTTGTTTCTTGTGAAGATATCAAATCATAGCTTGTTGATTTCTAATCCAAGCTTTTTACTAAATTTGTTTCGATGTCAGGTTCGAGATCCACCTGTGACATTAATTCGTAGACACCTACGGTGTCTTTATTCCTTCGATGTCTCTCGGTGCCTGACCTAGGGATAGACGTGGTTACCTCGGTACAGTGGAGTGAAGTTTCGATTTTTCGGTTTCTAAAAAAAAACTAAATTTAATTGGATGCGTTTTGTTCCGACCAATTTAGATTGGTCTCCCATTAGTAAGGATCAAGCAACTAGCCTGTGGAGAATGCTTATCAGGCCAAAAGAGCATCTTTAAGTGGTTGTGGTTGGCAGCCTAAACCTATGCGATCTATATTATATAGAACTCCTTGGAGATCTATTTGTGCCATTCAAAATATTATGGTTGATCGAGTTGATCGTTGTTAAGGTAATAGTCTATCAACATGTTTTTTATTTCATTCTTGGCTCACTTGCGGAGTTATTAGTAGAGTGTTTCCAAGGCATTTTCGTCTCATGCTTCTCTAGAAGCTTTTCTAGGAGATTTTTTTATTAGTCAGTTGGATGGTTGGAATTTGAGGTCTCATAGACATTTAAACGATTTAGAATTGTTGAATGGACTAATTTATCTTGTCTTTTGGACCCTATTCACCTCTGAGATGTTCCAGATTCCTGGGTCTAGGCTATTGGACTCATCTAGAAAATCTAAGGTTCATTCACTAATGGAAAGCCTAGTTGCAATTGAGAATTGAATCTCTTTCTCTGGTTATTGAAATGAATTTTACCAAGCCCACAAGTGAAGGGAGTGTCAATAGATATAATTAAATTTACCCGAACCCATCAACTCAAGTTTTTGGATAGATGATGGTTTAACCTAATTCAACACAAAGAAAATTAAAATTTTCATTTGCAAGTTGAGTAGGAGTGCCATTAATAAAGGTAGAAGAAGTGCCATTAATAAAGGTAGAAGACTGCAGTAGTTTTCTTTTTCGCTAGCTTGATGTGTTTTGTGCAAATCAGATGTTGACCTAACCCTCATCTTTTAATTAATTGTCCTATTGCAAACAGATTCTAGATGACTATTAAGAAGATTGTTGATGGGGCATTTCCTTCACCAAATGGCATTCACACATTTCTCTTCATGATTTTAGTATGCCATCCTTTTCAAGAATCAAGGGAAATTATGACTCACTTTTAGTATTTTCTTATGGCTTATTAGGGTAAAAGGATGATAGGGTTGGCCATTTAGAAGAATTATGGTTAATATAGGGGTATATGAATAATTAGGTAGGGAGTTTGTTAGGGAATTTAGCTATAAATAGAGAGGTTGTGAGAGGAGAAGGATAGACAATATTTTTAGTGAATGGTTTTAGGGCTTGAGAGAGTGTTCTCAAGAGGGAGGGTCCAAGTACCTATACAAAACTTGGTTTATCTTGTATTTTTGATTCTATTTTACTTAGTAATACAATTTGGTTCTTATCAAAGGAATAGTCATATATTTAGAGATGTTTCACATTCATTTGATCCTTTCTAAGAGCAGGTTATTACAACTGTGTATTTTTGGTGTTAAGATAATCACCAGTTCTCATCTTATAGTTTATCTTATTGTATATCTAATTGGAAACTTGTCTTGACAACACCTTTGGGTGTCTAGAGTTTTAATCATTATTTTATAATTTCAATTTGAAACAATATACTTATGCTAAAAAATGCATGGTCTTTCTACTTTGTTTTGGCCGACTCTTGGCAAAGTTGTGGGATTCTAGCTTCAGTTTTCTCTAGATTATATCTGTTAACTAACCACGCAAAAGTAGTCGCTAAATCCTAAAATCTTCTTCGTTAGACTTTTGAATCTTTCATGTAACATAATGATTATGAAACGGATTAATTGGCAAGCTTATCTAAGCTACTCTCAGTGATTCATTTTCCAAATTCTACTGATTCTTGGTCTTGGACATCTTTTTTAGTTTAATAACGATTGGGGGAGGATTTGAACCTATGAACCTTTGGTAATGGGCACATGTGCACACTTATGCCAATTGAGTTATTGCGGTCTTGGTCTTGGACAACTAACTTAACTAATGTTTTAACAATAAAATCAACCATGGATAATCTTGTGGGTGATGTTGATATTACTTCGACAAGTCTCCATGAGTTCATTTAGAAAGATGTTTATCATAAAAGGATTTAAGAAAATATATCTCTCTTAGGGAACTTAGTTCTCTTAGGTATTAGATCTCCCTTCCATTAATGAAGTTTTTTCAGAAGTTCGCAGGGAAGAAAGTCGGCGAGATGTGATGATTGGAAAGAAGTCGGTTGACTCCGTGGAAAGTTCAGCCTTAGTGGTTGAGGCGACATCAACTAGAACAACTACTAAGACGTCTGATCAAAATGTCAAACCTCGTGTCTGGTGTGATTATTGCAATAGACCACGTCACACTCGGGAGACGTGCTGGAAGCTCCATGGAAACCTGGATATCAAAAGACCGGGAAACAAGGAGAGAGGAACACTCGTCCACCTCAGTCGAGTGCAAATAATGCTGACTCAAATGTTTTCAGTAAAGAGCAAATTGATCAAATCCTGAAGCTGCTAAAGGACACGTCATCGTCTGGTAATCCTAGTGTTTCATTGGCACAAACAGGTGATCATTCTTATGCCCTCTCTTGTTTTAATTCTACTCCTTGGATCATAGATTCAGGGGCGTCAAACCATATGACTAATTCCCCGAAACTATTCCAATCATATTCCCCACTATATTATGATAAAATTAGAATTGCAGATGGTAGCTATTCACCCATCTATGGGAAGGGAGCTATCACGTTGTCCTCAGAGATTACTCTACAAAATGTCTTTCATGTTCCCAAATTAGCCTGCAACTTGTTATCAGTTAGTAAACTCTCTAAAGATTCTAACTGTCGTGTTATTTCTGTGATTCATTTTATTTTTTCCAGGACCAGGAGTCGGAGAAGATGATTGGACGTGCTAGAATGATCGACGGACTCTATTATTTTGAGGAGAATTCAACTAGTTATAGGGATAGTCAGGGTTATCATAGTAGTAGTTCTATTTCTGTTAGGAAAACTATAATGTTGTGGCACAATAGGTTAGGTCATCCTAGTTTTTATTATTTAAAACATCTGTTTCGAGAATTGATTATAGGAATTGATTGTTCGACTTTCTTTTGTGAACATTGTTCTTTTGCAAAGGCTCATCGAACCCCGTATTTGAGTCAAAATTATAAAGCTTCCGCTCCATTTTATTTAATTCACAGTGATGTCTAGGGGCCCTCTAGGGTTTTAACCCAGAGTGGGAAACGCTGGTTCATCACCTTTATTGATGATCATACTCGTATCACCTGGGTTTATCTTCTACAAAACAAATCTGATGTTAAGGACGTGTTCATTCAGTTCTATAACATGGTTGAGAATCAATTCGGAACTAAGATTAGTATCCTTCGTTCTGATAATGGAACTGAATATTTCAATACTCACCTGAACGAGTTCTTGTGTAATAAAGGTATTTGTCACCAGTCCACATGTAGGAACACTCCTCAGCAGAATGGTGTTGCTGAGAGGAAAAATCGACACCTATTAGAGGTCTCTCGTGCTATTATGTTTTCAATGAGTGTACCACAATATTTGTGGGGTGAGGCTATTCTTACGGCTACATACCTTATAAACAAGATGCCCACTAAGGTATTAGGTTTTCGTACACCTTTAGAGACCCTTAAGAATATCTTTCCTACGAATCGTGTTTTTTCCGACCTACCGGCCAGGGTTTTTGGGTGTACGGTGTTTGTCCATGTATCCAGTCCCTCACAATCTAAACTGGACCCGCGGGCGATCAAGTGTCTTTTCCTTGACTATGTTTCACACAAAAAAGCGTATCGTTGTTTTGATCTCGTCAAACGAAAAATTTATGAAAGCATGGATGTCTCTTTTCTAGAAAGCCAGCCCTATTATTCTAGTTCCCTTCAGGGGGAGACTTCAGGTGAAGGAAACAAGAATTTTTGGGATATCTCTCCTATTCCCGTTTTTGTTCACCATGAGGAAGTTAGTCCCAGTCCTGTAGAACCAGATTTCTCCTCAGGGGGAGTAGTGCCGCGTAGCTCAGAATTCCAAGTTTATACTAGGAGGAAGCCGAATAATCAAAATAATTGCGAGACGTTGTTTAATTCGGCACATAACCAGTCTGATGCTCCGACAACTGCCTCTCTGAACCCAGGTAATTCTGAT
>JBBMEG010081040.1:0-10411 GCA_037832605.1 Cyclanthera cordifolia
ACGACATTGAAGTACCTTACGACCATGACTAATGCGTAGGCAAGGGTAGTTTTCCAAAAGGTCGTAAACAGCATTCGCAAGAGCATTCCAGTTCTGGAAAGACAGAGAGAAATCATATAAAGCTTGTTCAATATTTGCATATTATCTATTGGAAATTGTCTACAGTTTGATTTTCTGAGAAGGGTACCTTAGCAACAACATTTCTGTAATGAACAGAGACACAAAACTTATTGTTTTCAACTTTAGCTCCAGCAATTCCCTTGGTGATTTCAATCAGGGACTCATAAACCTGTACAAAAAAGAACTTTTTATTTCATTCAAATGCCAAACCATGATACAAATATAAAGTTGTAGTCTATTTCAGGAAAAATGATATTAGGCTTAAAGTCAATACGCACCTCATCTATCATAGGTAAAAAATCACTAGCAGGCTGGAACATAACTTCCTTTCCCTAAGTAAAGAAAGGAATCTATGTTAGAGCAGAGTCAAAAGTAACTTCCAAAATAGAAAGTGAAAGGTTCCGACTCTATTGATATCAAAATATAAGGAAATACAGCCAATAGTGGCTTAGTGGCATCAGTATAAACCTTTTAACCGATAAGTTAAGAGTTCGAGTCCCCTACTCCCAATCGTTGTAGCTTCAAAAAAAAAAAAAAATATATATATATATATAAGGAAATACAGAGATAACCCAATTTTGAGAGTACTTCGATGCTCACATTCTTAAGTTCTCTCAAGAGCTAAACCAAATTGGCCAAAATATTCCCCATGTCTATCCTTACCTACTACATCTATTTATAACCAAATACCCTACCAAACTCTCCAAATATTTACTGATGCACCCCTAGTATAAACTGTATCACAAAGAGATTTAGACATCAATCCACAAAAAGGCAACCCCCATTTCCTTACCTGATTGTTAGTTGAGTGTCTATCAGAAACCAATATGTCCATTCCATGACTACCAGCATAGTAGAGTTCGCTTAGTCCAATAAATTCGTAAACCTGAATGAACAAAACAAGGGTACTCGAAACTTACAACCTCGTAAACAAGCTGAACTCATTGGTAAATGTTCATTAAGCATGTGAAGCATCATACCTTATCGCGACTTCTTCCACTAATTATAGCAGTGGGGAAATATTTTGCAGCCCCCTTTACAGCTTCACGCATCTAAGAAATTTGAAGATTGGTTGTTCAGGGTTAGCAGCAATGGAGGAGCTAATCTAAACAACATATTTACAAGAATTACAGAATCTTACAGCATCAGACATGAATGCACAGTCAGGGTTGTCAACAATTGGTGAAAGAGTCCCATCATAGTCCAGAAACAATACTATTCTCTTGCCTTTCGCGTGTGTTACAATTTGTTCAAATGATGCAAGTGCTGATGGATAATCAATCTGAAAATAACAATGAGGCATAATGTACATAAACAACCATCCAGTGTAATTAAAATTTGTCCTACATCAGAACGTGACTGTAAAAGAATCCATACCATCCAACTGCGATACAGAGGGTCTGGATCAAATGGTGAAAGCTCATCCATAACATCCTTGGTAATCCTATTAGGAGGAGGAGATGAAGATATCATAGCATCCAGCCAGCTGCTTGAACGAAAGTCATCAAGCACGCCAGTTTTTTTCCTCGGGATTAGAAGCAAATTCGGAGAGAAACCAACTACCGGTGCAGCTGAATATGGCAACATACTCGTATGTACCCCAAGCCTAGACTTGCTAATAGGCACAGGGTCAGTGAGGATGGGAGGGTTGTGGATTGATTTAAGATCCATTTGGTAGTTTTGGAGGTTGATACAAAGTGTGAAGTAGAAACTGCAAACTCTAATTGCAACTCACAAAAACAAAGTGCACTTATGTCCTCTTAACCCAACTCTTTTATCAATTTTTTTATAAAAAAACAGCTTTTCCCAATGTTTTCTTGCCACTACCACTTGGCACGAAGTCTATCAAGCATAAAGCGTCTGAAAATCATCAATATAAGAAGAAGAGTTAATAAGTTGTTGCTATAAGCATCAACAAGCATTCAAATCCAAAAAATGTTAGACTTAGTTCATGGAGTTAACATAAGGCTTAGTGACAAATATATATATACACACACACACACACGCACACATGCATGTATATGCCAAATCACAGATCTCATGATTTGTACCCTGTTTCTATTTTATAACATAGGAATACAGAAAATGTAGGTAGCCGTACAAGTTCACAAAATCAAAGAAAATTCATCAGAAGTTTCTGAGTCATAAAATTATTCAAAAAACATATGTACGGCTGACATCTACCTCATAAGCAACATGTGTTCTAAAGTAAAGTTCATCTCAGAAGAAAATATCAATAAAACCAACAAACTGAAAATTGATGATAAGTTTTCATATAATAAAACTTCAGGGTATTAAAGAATACATAATTAAATAGTAAAGCAGATCTAAAACTGGAGAACAAAAGAAGAAAGAGAAGGATCAGTCTCTAAACTAACTAGTGCAATGTAGAACACCAAAATAGTGTTAAACAGAGCTGATGAAGAACAGGGACTGATAGAAGGAGTTAAAAGAAGACTATTCACAACACCAACACTGCCACAAAGTTGAGTGGAAAAAAAAAGCATTATGGGCTAACATAGAAGCAAGCGAAGAAATAAACAAATGAACAAAGAAATGAAGATTTCACTTTCCCAATGACCATAGATACAGTAAAATGCTAAAAACAAGATTATTGTTTTTATTTCATTAAACAAATGCAAACAACCATCAAACAGAAACGTGACTTTTACAGTCGTGGCTACATTAAACAGCTCATAGTCTATGAACCCAATTGAAAGAGGGGGGTGAAAAACGGAGCTCGATTATTACAACGACATCGAAGTAAATGTCCCATCAATTTAATATGAAGAAACTCAAATGCAAACCCAATTGAAAACAGTGTGAATGAAATCTAATCGTGGAGATGGAAACAAAAAAGAAAAAAGAAAATAGAGAACCAAACAATTAAATTATGAAAGAAAAAGACAAAGACCCAGTAACAGAAACAAACAAAAGAGCTGTCATTCAACCGTATATATGAAATGAACTCTATCAACGTTTTGAAGGGGAAATTCAGTAGAGAGTCCAAATTGCATAAACCCCAAGAAGAAAAAACAATTTCAATTCCATAACCCCAAATTGCAAACCAAAAAAAAGAGAAACGAAGTCAACCCCAGAATTCATTCATTCACACAACTAAAATCCTCAAACCCCAATACGTAAAACAGAAGTATAATCGGATTGTTGATTAAAAAACCCGTAAAAAAACCAGCAAGCATTCGAAAACCAATAAACAACAAATGAAAGAATGAACCAAATAGTAATCAGACGATTATCCATTACAAAAAAGGAAAATAAATATGGATTAAAAGTGGATGAACCTGTAAAAGAGAGATGCAGAAGAACGAACAAGAAGTAAAAATGTTTGATGACGAAGAAAAAAATGAAATAGGTTTTGATTATTTATAGAGAGAAAGAAAGTCTCAGTTTCCGGTGGGCTAAAGCGCGGTTGTTGAATACGGGAACACCCTCCCTCCTCGCTTCCAAACTAACTTCACGCGTAAAAGTAGCGCGTGCTTATAACGCTTCTTTACTGAAATTCTCCACTACCAAACAATTCACAAACCTTTTATATGGCAATTTTTTCTTATACAACTAGGCTAGTGAGACAACAAACACTAAGAAGACACTACAAAAATTCAAACTACTGATTGAGATGTTAATCAATGGTTAAGGTCAGCTTAACTATGCTTGTTTCAAATGTTTGAAGTCGATCATTACACTTGTTGAAGTCGATCAGTGCACTAATTGAAGTCTGGTGATTGAAGCCGATTAGTCCGCTAATTCAAGTCGGGAGTCCGCTGATTGAATTCGATCAGTGCAGTGATTGAAGTCGATCATTACACTGATTACGTCGATCTGTCTAGTGATTGAACTCCGCTGATAAAAGTCGATCAGTTCGCTGATTGAAGTTGATCAGTGATTTGAGTCACCCACCTCTAATATTGTAACTTCAAAACTTCTAAATATTGAATTTGTCAATAATTAATTGTTAAACAAACCACAATGATTGATCAAATCATAGGAATAGCAAAATGATGAAATTTTATTTTTTTCAAAATTATAAGATAATTTAATTTTTGAGATTACGAGGACTGTACTTGAACTTTCTTCGGAGTAATTAGCAGGCAAGTAACATTTAAAAAAAAAAACAAACATACTTTTAAGACTCATTTTAATATTCTTAAATTATACAAAATAAATTTATAATTTACCATATTTTATAATTTAAACATAGTTTAATTATTAAAATACTACTACAACATTATGTGAAGAAATAAAAGAAAAACTACAAAATTACATGAATGACTAAATAATTTTGTTGGTGGTTTAAAAGGAAGTGTAGCTCAGAAAAATTAAAATAAGAAGAAAAATATATTTCACTTTAAATATTAAGTTGATTCTTTTTATATTGTTGACGTCCAATCAATTAGCTAATATTTTTAAAATCACAAATTTAATTATTCTTACTACTAACTATGGTGATTTAATTTGCTGCGCAGTGCAACTAAATGGTGTGCTGGCGTATGTTTTATAACGTTATAAATCAATGGAATATCATACTAATGTTTTTTTTTCAAACATGTTATATGCAAAGAATTGAAACTTGGAAATTTTTAATGTATTGTAAAATAATAATAATAATAAGGAAATTTTATGAATAACATTTAAAAATAATAATTAAGTTTATAGAAGAAAAATAGAGTTGTTTCTAAAAAATGATTAAGATGTTGGTTAAAATATATTTAATAAAGAGCAAATTTTTTATTAACGCAACATTAATAAAAATGCTTAAAACGTTGGGCTAACAACACAATCTGTACTTTTAAAAAAGTATTGTGATCTTATAATTGCTATGTATACATTAATATCACTAACTAATAGTTTTATTTAGTATGGTTAATTATTGTTATTGCTGTTTTTATTATTTAAAAGAAAAAACACAAAAAAAATATGGTCCAAAGTCGTCAAGCGTGAGGCCCAGAGGAGGAGAGAGCGTTAGGACAAATACGTGGCTTACAGCTATTGCGTACAAAGCGCGTGACGACACGTGTAGTCGTGTCGAAGCTGACGGGGCCACGTTGTCGCCTCGCGGGGCCCTCCACGTCAGTGTTGGACGTGTGCAGAGTCGGCCATAAAGTGGCTTGTCGTCGGTGGAACGACGGTGACTATTATCAACGTGGAACTGTTTCGATTTGTAAATCGCAGGATTTTATGACGTGGCAATGATGACGTGAATTCTTTTTTTTCTTTTTGTAAGAGGGAGAATTACTTTGAACGTGAGCATAAATTGGTTGTTATAACACATGATTTCCCATAAATTTATATGCTAAGAAGACTTTTTAAAGCCTTCAATATATTCATTCACGTCATACTAATTTTAAGTTAGGTTTATTTGACCTAATTTATTTGTACTAAATTATAACAATCTTAACCTAAAAGTTCAAATTTTCAATTGTCCCCGATGAAATTAAGGTTATAAAGTATGATCACATTTTAACATAAATGAATTTTTTATATATATGTCATAAAGAAAAAACTTGTTTTAAATTGATAATCTTTTCTTCAAGATTTTGGAAGTCTGTTTAGATTTATAAAATTATTAAAAGTAAATTTTTATAATCATTCTTTACCAATTTCGTCCAAATCTATATTTATTATATAATTTTTTTATCAAATTCATTCAAGAATATCTATAATTTTTTTAATCACCTAAAATAATCACTCTTACAATTATTTATCCAAACACTCCCTTAAAAACTTACATATTATGTGTTTGGTCGAAGAAGAAAATATTGAAGTCAGGAGTGTCGAACTCAAATTTAAACCATACTCTTATTTCTAGGTATGAGACTCTACCTACATTGTCTAGTTTGCGAGAATAAGCGGAAAATAACCGAGAAATTAAAAAGAAAACACAAGAATTTACGTAGAAAAACTCATAAACCAGAGAAAAAACCGAGAACATAAATAACTTTCACTATGTGAAAAATTAAATACAAAGAGAATTTAACTAGAGTCAGTACACAAAGTTTAAAGTGCTTCTGACTTTGGATGCTTTGAAACTAAAGTCACATGCTCCTTCTTTTATAGTGCACCACTTCCATGCTTCTTTTGGATATTGTGCACAATTCATTTTAATATTTTGCCAAAAACTTAACAATATGTTATACGTAATTTTAAAAAACGTGATTATAGGAAGAATAATTTTTTAGGACTCAAATTCTAAAAACTATCCTTATTTCAATTCTCATCCTCGTAATGTTAATTTATTAGAAACGAGAGAAAAATACATTTTAGGCTAAATACTTGTGATCAAAGTTAACTTAAAAGTATTAACTGCAACACTTTTCAAATTTGATGGGAGGTGATTTCATAATTTGAAAGTTTAAGAACTTAATTGTTACAAACACTATACTTTAGTGGTGGTTTGTGTACTTTACCCATAAAAGACTAGTATAATTTTTTTTAAGTACTATAATGTTATCGATAATAATGAGCCGATTGATATTTGACTCTAGTTTATTTTAGAAGATTGTCCTCTCCTCCCTCCCATTTGTATTAAAAAAAAACTAATAAATACATTAGATGTATGATATTTTTTAGAATTTTGTTAAAGACTTAAATATTAATAAATATTAAAATTTAATAAATTATTTTGCTAAAAATATTTTAAGATTTGATATTCTATCTCATTCATAAAAATTTAATAGAAAAAATGAGGTCAATATCTTTCTCAATGGCAACCTTACGAAAATTTATAACCCCACCCTTACATTACATGGTATAGCCATTAGAATATCTTAGGTAATGCGTCGCAGTTTACCAACTAAAATAAATAAATAATATAATTATTATGACATTATTATAAAATAATGACAAAAGATAGTAATTGATTCGCTGGAGAAAGACATTTATTTTTAAAGATCCGCTAGATGAAGACTTGGAACAAAGTAAGCAAAAAGGAATTAAATACCAATAACTTTTTTTTGCCAGTCAAAAGTTTATTTCTTTAAGGAAATACCTTCGAAACTTACACTCTTTACAACTATTTTTCTCGATAAAATAAAATGTAAATAAATAACTTGTGAAATTTTTTTGGTTTGTTCAAATTTTGCTAGCAATAACTACGTATTATTTAACATTATTTTACTTCTTTTTTTCTCTAAAAATTACTTCTTCGGCGAAAACGTTCTTGAAAAGTTATTAAACACAAAATTGAAATTAAAAAAAATGAAGAAATTAATTAAAAACCTAATTACACATATAATCAACAAAAAAAAAAAATTATATATATACATGGTTAATATGTTAGCTATCTTTATACATAATATGAACTTAAGATTTTGAATAACATTATTCTCTGGTTGTATTTGAATATGAACTTATATTGAAACTTATTATCAATTGTTTCGATGCAAGATATTGGTTTCTCCCTCATTGTTTATGAACTTGAATGTTTTTTTTTTTCAAGCTTCTAATTTATTCTTCTCTCTTTCACTACACTTTCTTTCTTGTCATTAACTTGTGGTGGAAAATGGCATATTTATAAGTAGATGATGAATGACCAATTTTATGCGTAGGTTAGTTTGATATTTAATCAATATCAAAATTAAGAGAATGTTACTTAAAGAAAAATAAAACTCATATTTCTCACGAACGTAACTTGATTATCTCGTAAGCATTTAATGATCAATAAAGATTCAACTAGAAAACATAAGTTAAAGAGACATAAATGTTCAAATTTTGTCATAACGATTTTACAACATATGAATATAAAAATATGTTTTCTTAAAACGTAAAGAGAATACACATTTCATTCGTTAATTATGAATAAAACATTAAATTTTTTTTCCTTAATTATATAATCAAAAACAAATATATATATATATATATATACGCGGTTAAATTATAGTAATATAATCAATTGGGATTACATTTCAGAAGAAGTTTTTTTGTTGCAGAAATATTTTTAACAGAATAGAATGATTTGTAAAGTTTTTAATTTAGTAATTATTGATTTATTTTTCATGTCTCTTTTTTTTTTTATATATATATATTTTCCTTTATGTTATAGGGAAACATGTCTTTAATGAAAAGATACGAACATGAAAACAAAAGACCAAGGAAGATAGAAACTATCGTACTGATTTGTTAGGGAAGAATTTGAGAAGCTTTCGTTGACTTTCAAGTGGCCCCCCCTCTTTTTTTCTTTTTTTTTTTTTTTTTTTATATTAAGGCGATGTTTGTTTCGAGTGTTTATGAAGATTTTATAAACGAGTTTTTATAATCATTTTTTAAAAACCTTATACAAACGAGCTATTATTACATTTTCTTCTTCATAATCACTCAAAATAACTCTTCATTTCTAAACACTCAAAAAAAAACACTCCACAATTTTACAAACAAACACTTGTTAAAATGTAATTTATTGGTACTTAGCTTTTACAACAAAACTCACTTGAGTAAAATAATAAGGAAATTCTCACTCTGTTTGGATTTTGGGAAAGAAAGAGCTGAGGATGAGAAAGAACGTTTTGTTTATTTTTAATACAATACAATCTAATGTTATATCAATTTTTATTTTAAATAAATATTTTTTCTTTTGAATATAAATTTAAAAAAAAAACATTTTTTTTTAAATACCAATCTCTAAACAAATAATTAATATCCTTAAATTCTTTTATTTTATTTTATTTTATACATTCACTTCCTCTCTTCTTCATCCATCCTAAAATCAAAATACTCCAATTTGGATTTGTACGAGACATAAAGTTATATGCAGATAATAAGTTAAAGAATTTGTGTCGATATGCATTTCCGGACTTTATCATTGAATTGATTAAAAAACAAATTCCCGACTTTATCATTGAATTGATTAAAAAACAAAAGAAAAACTAAGTTCATAAACATGTTTGGATTTATATTTTAAAAGTATATATAATTAATTTTTAAAATGAGTATTTATTTTGGATATTTAAAAATATTGATTGCGTTTAAAAACTTATTTGAATGTAGTTTTTAAGAATATTTAAAATTAATATTTATAATGATGATTTATTTTGAGTATTTAAAAATAATAATTAGTAATGACTGTGGTAAAAAACGATGTTTGGAGGTAGATTTTAAGAATATTTGAAATTAGTATTTAGAATTAAAATTTATTTTGAGTATTTAGAATTAATGATTACCGTCAAAACCTAGTTTTTATGTAATTTTTAAAAGTATTTAAAATTAGTATTTAGAATTAATGAATATTTATTTTGAGTATTTAAAAATAATGATTACAATCAAAATCTCGTTTGGATATAATATTTTTAGGAGTATTTGATAAATACTAATTTGAAATAATAATTCAAATACTCATATAAAACATATGGTAAGTGTTTACATAGTGATAATATATCCAGTTAATTAGTATGTGATTTAATGTTGAGAGGTAAATAAAATTGTTTGATCAGGTTTATACTAATGTTAGTGATCTTTATATTTAGTGTTGATGATTATTTAGTGCAAACAATAACAAAAATAACAAGGATATGATTTGAATCGAATAAATTCGTGATGCATTTATTTCATTGTTTGGAGAAAATTTAATTCAACGTTACCGAATATATAGTGATACCCTTTAATGAATAAATGCTAAGAAATCACAGCTAGTGTCCGTTAAACTATGTTGACTTTAATTATTTAGATGAGTATTTTTAATCGTACAAAAGGAGATCGAAATTCTAACCTTGTTAACATAAAATGTAAGTTAAATTATGATGGTATTATTTGGTAGGCTATTGACACTTCATGTGTCGGTAAGACTACTTAAGAATGGTTTGACTAACTAAGAATGTTTCATATATTCTAATTTGAATTTGATTCTACATTGATAATGTATTTGTTTGAAATTTTAAATTATTATTATACTATAAGAAAATTACTTTTAAAGTAGTATAGTTTTGAAATTTGTGTAATTAGTATAGATTTTCTCTGTGTTCGTGCCTTCTTTTTCTTTCCTTCCTTAGAGAGAAACACGCGGAAACCATCATGAAATGGTCACTGTGTCAATAATCAAAAAGTTAGTATGAATTTTCTAAAAAAAGAAAACTTAACAGTTATAAAAAATAATTAATATCAGCATATTTTTAAAAACAAGATTTAATTTTGTTTTTTTTGTTAATGGGCAACAAAACAAAAATAATATTTTATTATTATTTTTCTTCTAATCTTATATCTTTATAACTAAGGGAATTTAACATAGATAGTCAAGTAGGAAATAATTATTACATTTTTATCTCAAATTGATCTTAATTGCAAA
>JBBMEG010081041.1:0-10409 GCA_037832605.1 Cyclanthera cordifolia
AAGAATCATGAAATCGTGGATTCAAATCCTCTACCTCAATTGTTGTGTAGTTTCAAAAAATATATATAAAAATAAAAAATAATAATGTCAACTTTACAATAATTATTTTTCATGTAGCGAAAAGAAACATAGCTTACCTAAACTAGATGTTGAATACTCACAAAAGTGATGGGTCGGTACAAATTCGGGGAGGAAAAAAAATAAAAATGAAGGCAGACAGTCTGAGAAATCGAACACCCATCACAAACACGAGAGCACAATGAAAATAATAATTTTTTTAAAGTCAACAAAAAAAAAAGGGGATGTTGGAAAGAAAATGGCCACTCGAGTCTGGCGGCTATATGCTGTTTAAAAAATATATGTATACAAACGTTGTTCACGTTCGTTGAATAATCAACATACATTTACAAATTACAATCACCCAAGTCAATTAAATTAATCATGTGTATCTATAATTTATTAAAATTTGTGAAAACTATGATGCATTTACTTTAATGATTAAAAAAATCAATAAACACTATAATGAAACCCAAACAATTCACTTTTTCCTATTCTTCTTACCATCTTCATGAAGAGAAAGCAAGAAACAGTCAAATTAAATTGTGCCAATTAGTGTTTGAACCTTGAAGTCAGAAACTCATTTTTCTTGTAGAGCATGCCCTTTTAATAAACTAGAAACAAATTATCTTTGATGGTTCCATGATCAGCAGTTCAACTTTACAAATATCAGAACCATCCATTCATTTCCTTTCATTCAAATGGAGAAAAACAAAGCTCTTACTATGTGAAAAAGAGAATGGTAAGAGGGGAGAATCGATTATTCAAGACACGATTCCAACTCCATAAAATGCTTATCATATAGAGTAAGGTCAGCAGTTCAATAGTAGTTCTTCAGCCTCTAGAATTGTTTCTACATACAACACAACACTCTGATGACATGTACGCTTCAATTTCCTTATTCCGAGAAATACGATAGAAACTTACTACGGATTTTCCATATCGCTTGAATCAGGATGGGCCTCTCCGTTTAAATCTTCCATCATCTCCTCTACTATTCTCCACCTGCCAGGGGTATAAAATAAACCCAGAACTAATACCACACTTATAGTAAAACTAATATTGTATAGAAAGATAAAATAATGAAAATGTCCGAGTACCTCTCAAGAACAAACTTCCCCTCCTTGTACTTTTGGTATTTGTCATGAGTAGTTACCTATTGAAGTATAGCAACATCAGCTTAGCAATCTAAGACTGCAAACCAAAAAATTAACAGAAAACCTTTTCATAAAAAACACACAAACCAACAAATGATTTTAGATACAAACTGTAAATTACATCATTCACAACTCTAGTTTAATGTAATTTAAGGATTTCAAGCATTTGTAGGATATTAAGTACTAAAGGTTTTAACGCAAACATACACATTCATCCTGTCTAGTAGCAATGAAGTTTTTTTCTTATCCGTGAGTGTCTGAGAAAGCTTACGGGCACCTCGACAATTCTCACGAAACAAATGGTCAAAATCCTATAATATAAGACCCATTAAAAAAAAAAAGAAGTGGCTGAATAAAAATAAAGGTGGTCAAAATGATGCTGTTTTGGATGAGGAAAAGAGTACACCATCACCTCGACTATTTACCATTAAGATTTAAAAAAATTTAATAAAGTATGTTTTAGTTAAGAAAATCAATGAAATTCTTAATAACCATGAATCTTCATTTGAATGGTTAAGACTTCAAAGTATTCATACGATACCTCAAAGTCGTTTTTTAAAAAAACCTAATACCTCATAAGTCATTAAACAACTAATATGTAACGCCCGTAGCCCATGATTCGAATGAGGTCTTGGAATCCGGATCTGGCCCCTTTGGGCCCTGACATTCCCCTGCATTCCCTGTGATCCGGCCACGTTAACTACCAGCATCTAAGCGCTTCTAAGAGTAAAGACTATTCCCACAGACCAACACGAGTCCTTTCAGCAAGTTTCGTCCTCACTCACATACATCCTAGGAAAATCCCTAGGAGGTCACCCAATCTAGGACTGCTCCAAGCTAAGCAAGCTTCACTGTGAAGTTCCTTCGATTGAGCCACCGAAAAGGAAGGTGCACCTAGTTGGTATAGGTAGTACAAATCAATTCTTTTTAAGCCTTTCTTAACCATGAGACTATATTCCCCAAGATCCCTCTCATTCGAATGTAGACTCGGTTCATTCATGTATCTCTCCTAACCACGGATGTTACATAATAGAACTTTAAATTTAAAGCTAAGAATTCACAATCAAAAGTTATTGAAATTTGAAATTTATATACAAGTTTGTAGCTTTAAAAAATAATAACAAAAAATACACGGGTCGGGAACAGGGAATGAGCTTTCCCATTGACGTCGAGATCTTATTTCACACTCTCATTTCCCACCTAAATAGAGATTGCTCACTCCGTTAGGGGTGGTTCCCACCGGTCCCGTGGGGAAATTGACATCCAAACAAAGAGCCCATCACCCCATTCCTTTCCCAAAAGTTATACTTTTAGAGCCAGTATTTCACTGTTTCAGATAAATTTATAGGGTTATATATGACTTATAGTTCTTATTTTTTTAGCATAGCAAAGAAGTGTTTTTGCTCTTTCTTTCGAAGAAATTTTCTAGTATCATCAATGCAATAGAGCATCAATGGAATACAGGAATTCAAACAGACGACCTCTAAGAAATGTCATAAGATTTGAGCTATGTTCCTGTTGCCTCCTTGCAAGTGCTTTAAAGGAGCACAAAGGCAAAACGTTACCTTGGAACCTGAGGAGCGAGCTTTTTTTTCCAAGGCACACCAACAAAAGAAATTATATACATGTGTGTACATACATAACATGTATATTAATCTCTAACATGTATATGACATTATAATTCTTATTTTTTAGCATAGCAAAGAAGTGTCTTTGCTCTTTTTTTCGAAAAAAAATTCTAGTATCATCAATGGAATAGAGGAATTCAAACATACAACCTCTAAGAAATGTCATAAGATTTGAGTTATGAGCCTGTTGCCTCCTTGTAAGTGCTTTAAAGGAACACAAAGGTAAAAATTACCTTGGAGCCCGAGAAGCGAGCTTTTTTTTCCAAGGCAAACCAACAAAGGAAATTATATACATGTGTATACGTGCATACATAACATGTATATTAATATCTTTCAATATAGAAATTTCAACAGAGTCACCCATAAACAACATGAAACATTAAAATTTTAATTCCAAATTTCCAAATAAAAACATTAAGTCCTAAAATCAAACATATGGTCCTAATACATATTCATCCTCATCCATTCCTCCATTGGCGATAATTAGAAAGAATTGAGAAGTGGATCGGCGATTAGAGTTGACGATTATATTTTAACTGTTTTTTTAAATAAAGCTTCGAAGTAATTGATGATTGAATTTGAAATTAAAAAAAAAAAATTAGAGAAAAGCAAGTAAAACATTACCGTTTTACTTAGATTTTAAACAAATCAAAAGTTCAACAAGGCGCATGACTTGCGTGCGTGCTTGAGAGCTTTATGAAAGGTGTGCGCCTTTCGCGGGCTATTCTATCTGTGCCTCGCCTTGGAAGACGAAACATCAACACCGAACCTGAGGCATGCCTTTTGAGGCTTTTTAAGGCAATGAAGGTACCCTATAAGGAAGGCTATACTCGTTTCTCTATCAATACTACTCTGATTCTGTTATTGTAGGGCTGGTATCCTTCATATTTCGATAAATTTTATCGAACTTTACTAATTCTAATTGGAAATAGAATAACATGTTATCATATCCATGAACCCATGTCCATTCTTTATAAACTATTATTTACTCTTTTGTTCTTTGGTTACTCGAGAAATCAGAGTTTTGCTCCCTAAACTCATGGGGGTAATCAATCGGTTAATCTTGAGGGCCCAAACCAACTTCTGCTCACATGACCTAGTTTCATTCGATAATCTTTATCTTTTACTCGTGGAAGTTGAAATATGCATAGGATAGGTAGTTGATAACGAATCCACAAACTTAAGTACATGAGGTATAGCTTTCTCTTTCACTGTTGAGTCAGTTGGTGATAATTCCCACTAAACAGACAATCTATTAATGTGGTAGAAACAAGACCACTTTGAATAGATAGGGAGATAAGAAAGCCTACATATTTCCATCCAAGCAGTTGTCCACAACAGCAACAAAAGACATCTTCCACGGTGTGCGTACCAGAAAGCATCAACCTCTCCTCTTTGGGTCCAGATGTTACATTCACTCTGGAAAAAGGTAAAAGTATTTCAAAATATGTTAAAAGCAGGTGTGAGGTCAAAATATGTTACATCAACCTCTCCTCTTTCCTATCTGTTTCCTTCCGTGTCGTTCCAGCATTTCAAGGTTTGTACAACGGAAATGCACAAGGAAAGAGGGATAAGACAAATGTTGAGGATGACTAAAAATTATACAAGGCAGTATACTACGGATTCTAGATTAACTGCTTAAAAATACTCTTCCGAGTCTGATCCATCACCAGATATTCCTAAATATCGATGTTGTTATAATAAAGAAATCAAATTCCAAAGGGAAGTCATTGGAACCCCCTCCTACTACAGGGTTATCCTCATCAAATGGTACCTCCCAGATAATACAGTCATTTGGATTTGAAAATCAACACGAAAAAATTACAACAGGACCACTTACACATTGCTGAAAAGGTATGCCCTCCCTTGGCTGCAATTGAAAGTCTGGGACAATAACAAAAAAAACCCATCAAAGTGGGAAATATTGACTTCATGGTCAATTAACTCGGCAAAAAGAGCAGGCCGACAACCACAATAATATAATAATAAGCATCATAAAGATTAACCAAAATCTAATAACTTACAAATATCTTCGTATTGCAGTCTCAAAAACAAAATTGCAAGTTAAGAGAAATGTAACGCCCGTAGTGCAGGATTCGGACGAGATCTTGGAATCCGAATTTGACCCTTTGGGCCCCTACATCCCTGTGACCCGACCACGTTAACTATTAACCTTTAAGCGCTTCTAAGAGTGAAGACTATCCCCACAAACCAACACGGATCCTTTCAACATGTTTTGTCCTCACTCACATGCATCCTAGGAAAATCCCTAGAAGGTCACCCAATCCAAGACTACTCCAATTTAAGTACAGTTAACTGTGAAGTTCATTCGATCTAGCCATTGAAAAGGAAGGTGCACCTTGTTGGTATAGGTAGTACAAATCAATTCTTTTAAGCTTTCTTAACTATAGGACTCTGTCCAAAGATCTCTCTCATTCAGACGTGGACTCGATTCATTTATCTACCCCTTCAAACTGTGAGCGTTACATGCCCATCAGCTTCTGCTTTGGTTCGTCCCCGAACAATATCTTACTGGGAGAGGTTATGCTCTGATATCATTTGTAACGACAGTAGCCCAGGATCCGGATTCCAAGACTTCATTCGAATCCTGGGCCACGGGCGTTACAAGAAATGATTGAAATGATTCATGATAGCATAGGAATTATTTCCAACTTAGCAGTTGTAAATCAGCAGAATCAATTTACCCCCAATTAGTGGAAAAGTAACCACACAGCCAAAATTAACAATACTAAGCTGAAATGGAAAAATTGAAATCCGCGAATTCGAAAGACATCAACTAAGCCAGCAAACAACGAAACAGAAGGAAATCATAACACTAATACAAGCCAAAAAGAAAACCCTATCTCCATGCAAACCTAAAATTCGAGGATTAAATAAACTCCCGATTCTTCTCTAATTTGTTCCGAAATCCAATTCCAGAATCCCAGCAAACAAAATTATAGCATATCAGGGTAAAATTAGTGGCTGGGAAGCAAAGAACGTGAGAAAAGGAGACGGAAGAACAAATGAAAGGGATGAGATAAAGAGGGAAAGTACCCGAGAAAGGATGTCATCGGCAAGAGCGACATTGTTATCACAGCAGCGGCAGCTATAAGACCTGCCATCCAATTCCACGAGAAAAATCCTACCCATTGAATCCCTAATTTCCCAAATTGAAGATCAAAGCTCTCACAATCTCATACGCAACTATGCGTTCCTCTTTTGCCCACAGAAAATCAAAATAACGAACCTGAAACATTTCAATGCCTAGTCGGTTTGCGAAATATCATTAGCCGTTTTCCTTTCGACTACTGGAACCGGTAAATACCGGTTCTTGCTTTCTTTTTCCTTCTAAGCTTGTCATGGGCTTCGACCCATCAACCTCCTAGCCTACGGAAATATTGGACTCAAGTTGGTTATAATATCATCTTCCGAAATGGTAAGCGTCCCTTCCCTCACAAAAAAAATTACAAATTTAAAAATATTTATATATACCCATTTAATACTGTATTATAAAAATCAAAAAAAAAAAAAAAAAAAAAAAACGTCAAAAATATTTATTAATAAATAGACTATATTCGTTAATTTTTTAAAAGTGGCTATTTTTATAATTATCTTTTTGATTTAACTAGTTTTGTAAGTTCTTATTATCTTTAACTTTGGTTCCATTTTAATCTTTTACAGTTTACTATTTAGACTCTAAACTTTTAAAATCGCTTTATTTTAGTCTAAAGACTAAAAAGAAAATTTTAATTGATTCTTACAATAAATTTGAAGTTGTTATTTATAGATATCGATCCAACAATGTAATAATTTTAATATAAGTAAATAAAATATGCGAAGAAAAATTGTAAATTTTAGAAAAGTTTTAACAAAAATTCTCCCATAAGAATCAAATGTAGTTTTATTTTGAAAGTGTACGTAGTAAAATTTAACATTTAAAAGTTTGTGATCAAATGACCAAGTTTATTTATGTTATTAACCAAAGAGGCTTCTCATAAGACCAAAGAGGCTTCTCATTCATTTTACTTTTTTTGAAAAATAGTTTTTTCTTTTCTTTTATTTTTATTTATTTTTTTTTTTTTTAGCAATTGTGTATTTGGGCCACCAAAAATGGAGGGGGAGAATAGGAATTATTACTAATGTTTTAGCTATCGAGATTTTTTTTTTCCAAAATCAACTTTTTATTCTTCACCAATTATTTTTTATTATTCGCGTAACAATTTATTTTTATTCTCTCGATATCTATTTTTCATTCTCATCATACATATTGTTTTATTTTCTTCGTTGTCAATCTATTCACTCAAAACACATTTAATCATTATTCTAGTAATCATTCTTTTTCACCCAAAATACAAACAATCATTCCTTTCGTCTTTTTTTCTCTCTCTAATTTTCATTCCTCTCATAATCATTCTCATTCTCCTTCCCTAAATACACCTAGGTGACAAAATCAAAAAATTAATCTAATTATTTAAATCCGTAGTTTTTGACTATATAGAGTAAAATCGTTTGTACTGCTATTGTTGGATAAACAATTAAACTTTTTATAATTTATTTAGCTTGCAACAGTTACTCCTAGTCGATCTAATGACGATAAGCTAATACTCTTGTTAGCATTAATCTCTTAATTATTAATTATTATATAATCCTAATAATAAAAAGTAATAAATATAAAATTATAATAGTATAATAACAAACACTAACTTTTGATAACATAATTTTAACAACAAAACCGAAAACAAAACAATGAAATAATAAGAACCAACGACAGCATTAAAAAGAAATTATAGAAAAACTTACTAAATTAGTCAAATCTAGAAAATGATTAGGAATATAATCACTTTTAAAAAATTAATAAATGCAGGTGCTTTATTATTGTGTATTATAATAAATTTTTTATAATATAATATTAATAACTATATATACAAACATTTTAAATTTTAACTATATTTGTAATTAATTTGTGAGAATGTCCATTGACTACAATTTTTTTAAAATTATTATTGAAAAATGAAAGGCTCAATTTCCAAAAAAAACAAAAACATCTTTTATTTTTCGAAAATGAGATTAAAATAGTAACATAACGGAAAAATAATCGCTTCATTATAAATAAAGAGGCAAGTCTTTAGACGTGGGTGTTCTATAGTTTATTTTATGAATATTAAAAAAATAGATGCCTTCGTAATCATTAAAAAGATAAATATTCGTCATTTATGCACACATTAGCTTTAAACTAGAATAAAATTTGTACTGAAAAAATTAAACTAATAAATAGAACCAAAATGTTATTTTGAGCATAGAAGGAGCAAGACTTTTGAGTGAAAAAACTGAAAACAGAAATTCAAAACACGTGGTAATCCATCATTGGTCAACATACTGCAATTGCGCCCCTTACATACTACGTTGAAACACAACCAAAACTTCTGTTTTTCTTTTTAAAAAAAATAATAATAATTTGTTTTTGTCCTCTTCTTGTGGACCCTACCACTCCTGTCGGCTTCCAATAATCGTCCGGCGCCGGCGCTCAATCATGAACCGATGAATCACGGTCCTTCTTTCCATTTCTCCGTGAGCCAAAAACAAAAATTATTAATAAAAAGTTAATATTATACTCTTCTTGTACATACACGTGTATTAATTTACATGTAGCTTAAAAACGACGTCCCGATAAATCATGGACGTGGAAAAAGCCTAAGGGGACGCCGGCGGAGGGAAATTGAGATCGAGATCCAAAACAACCGCTCTTGATTTGTGGTCATTTTGGTTCAGATCAATTACCGATGATGAATCCGAGTCACTTTGAGCTCCGCCGTCCGCCACCGCCTTTTGTCTCTTGCGAAAAATGTGATGATCGAAGAACAGTACGTGATTGGGCGGCGGAATTGAAAATGTTTCTCCACCTCCGACGGCCAATTGAGGATGGTGGAATTTGAACGGCGGCCTAGATCCGGCGGCGACGTTGTCGGCGGAGGATTCCACGGTGCTGCTCTGGCTAGGGCTGAGATTGATATCGTTGAAGCCGCCGACGGGAAAGGGAAAATTAATCTTAGCCTTGGCGCCGCGGAATCGGCGAGCGGCGGCGTCGTATGCCATGGCTGCCTCCTCCGCCGTATCAAACGTGCCAAGCCACACACGTGTCTTCCTGGCCGGATCTCTTATCTCCGCCGCGTATCTTCCCCATGGTCTCTTCCTTACGCCTCTGAAATGCACCTCCTTCTCCTTTGCGCCGTGCACCGCCGCCGCCGCCGCCGACTTAACCCTGTCCTTCGACGCCATAGGATTGTATTTGCGTTCTGAGGAAAATTGTATAAGATCGATTCGTGGGGTTGATGTAGGAAATGGAGGGGGATTTGGCTTTTATATATACATATTACATGATTTACAAAAGGAGGGATTTTGACTACTTGGTATGGTGTCCCTATGCTACGTGGCATGAAGGAAGGCGACCGCGTCATCGGGATCGTTTATTTAGTCGCGTTATCCAACGGCTGGTATTCAACGGCAAACGGATGCTGCCATGGGGGAGTGTGGTGGTTTGGGGATTAAGATGCGAAGCTTCGGATGAAATTGTAAATTTGACACGCGCTTTTTTTTCTTTTTTTTTTTTAAGGAGAAACAAATCTGAGAAATAAAAAGTAATTAAGCCCCCGCGTTTTGGATGGTTTATGGGATGCTTGGTGGGACCCAAAGAGGCAGTAACCGATCAACTATTGACACGTGGTAAGCCACAGCAGCCGCTGCCAGCAAGGGTTCTGCTATTCTCACGGTCACTGCACCGAGGGTGTACACCGGTTACATGGACTAATAACTAACCGCCTATACTCTTCTGATTCATGTGTAATGAATATCAATTTAAAATAATAATAAAATAGGTGATCAACAAACTAAATCAAAGTTTTTGGCATGTCATTGTTTGTTTATTTTTTTGAGTTAATTGGTCTATCATTGTTAGGTTAGTGATGATATTTTTAAAACGTTTGGAAGGTAGTTTAGTTTGAAATTAATTTGTTTAGAGTGTGTTTGGGCCCCAACTTCAAAACACGTGATTGAGTTATCATAACTCAATCATTGTTTGGGGCACCATTTATTATAAATGGAGGTTACTCATGATATATATTGTGCAAAAGATAATTTCAAATAGTGTAAAATTCACCTCAAATAGTGTAAAGTGTGGCTCACACATTGTTAGGTATAAATTATTTTTTTTGTAAATTTTTTTTAATATACATTGATCCAACATTTGAACAGAAGTTGCACAATTATTTTATTACATAAAATTTTGAGTTCATATATTTCTTAAATTTTGAAATTCTTATGTGACGATATCTCTCGATCTATTAATATTAAGACAACAATTTTCATTTTCATTTTATTTTTTTGTTCATTCAAAACAATAATTTTCATTATATAAATTCATTTTTACTAATAATTGGAGAGTTTCTTTTCAAAAGAAAATGTATTATTTGGATTTAAAAAATTCATTTTTAATCAAGATTCTCACATTAAGACTATACTAATATACTTATTTTAATCCATATAATATATGTTAATTAGAATATGAAAA
>JBBMEG010081042.1:0-10407 GCA_037832605.1 Cyclanthera cordifolia
TATATATATCTCCTTGTCAAGACCACATTGTTTTCATATTCTTCTACATTCACCTTGAATATGGGGAATATTTAAATCAGTAAATGTGTGCCATAATGAAAAAGGCACGAGTTTGCATTGTCCACTGGCAACTATTATTCTAATTAAAAACAAAACAAGACACGATATAACAATTCATGCACAAAAAATACTCGTTGTACCATTTAAAGAAATAGTCAATTAAATAAAAAAATACAAATAACCAAATCTTTTGTTTTTGTTTTTTTTTTTTTTTTTTTTTGCAAAATCCAAAATATAAAGTCAATTGTTCTATGTGGGGTCGTGGCTCTCTTTGGCTGACCTGTTAGAGAGCCTGGTTGGACTTGGCTAACTCTTAAGGGTCACTGCCTTTTTTGTTGCCTCCTTAACAAGACATATCGTACTTGGTCAAACACCGGGGTGTCCTGACCTTCTTCGGCTAACCCCCAAGAAAATTATAAGTGTTCTTGGTCCTCTTAAGCAACAATCGGAGGGTTGGATGACTTTGGCTGCCCTCTAGGAGGGCCTCGACCTTGTTCGAGTATTTAAAGAAATATTTTGCCAATAAAAATTTATATATCAAAAAAATAAACACTATATATTTATATTTCTATTGAATGTATCACTTGAAGGAGTTAATCTTTCCCAATGTGATGTTGGACAAAGATTTTTAAGACACATACTAAAAACATGTTACGACAGGCCATATTCTTTGCCTACTTTTTTGGATTAATATAATTTGTTGACATTTAAATTAATCTTATATACTAATAATGTTATTTTACGATGACATCAATTTAGCGTCGATTACTTAAGATACACATCAAACATGACCAATCATTAAATTAACATAAATCTGAGACCAACAACTAAGTATAAATTAAGTTGAATTCTTCATTTCAAATGATGCTACTTTAATTTAATACAAATATCAACTTTCAAATATATTATAAAATTTGTAGCATCGTTACAAAATGATTGAAATTACATCAAATCAAGTTAATTCCTAAATTTTGTAAAAACAATTAGAAACGATCAAAACAATTTAGGCAATACATGAATTCATGAAGTGGTAAATCACGTAAGTTTTGGCTAAATCCCAACAACGCTTATATATTGTTTCACTTTCTTTATCACCATATTGTTCGATTCCTTCTTGTTATTGTTGTTAGTTGCGCTTCGCAACCATGAATGCCTTGTTTCCGTGGCCAGGATAAATTCGATGCCCTTTTCAATCTTTGTTCTATTTTATATAGTTAACTATGTATATTGACTTTGTGTTTAACTTCGTTTATTGTGCTAGATAATTATTACAATTTTTATTGATCGCTTAATTTCGAGTTGTTCGTCACACATAAGATTAATAATTAGAATTATTGTGCTTTCCTATTGATATATAAAGTTTGACTCGTAGTAGAGATTGTTGTTCTAAAGATCGTTTAATAGGTTGTCGTAATCAATAGGCGTGGATGCGTGTAGAATTGGATTGAATAAGATGAATTGAAAGTTTATGTTTGTGGGATTCAGATGCTTTGTGATGTCAGATGTACAGCCTGATGATAAGAGACAGTCGATTCTTATATGTATAATGGTTGATTATGTAATTTAGCATTTTTGGATGATATTGTGATGTTAGAAAAATGATTTATTTTGGGTTACATTGTGTTTAGAGAATTTGGATTAGTTGGGATGTTAATCTTTAATTGTTAAGTCATACGGTTGTGGGGCTAGTGTGTGATGCTTATTTCATAGATGTTATACATGTATAAGATGGCAAAACACGAGAGGTGATTATATGTTATGTTGATGTTGTGGAAATAGACATCACAATTTGGTGATGTGTTTTTTAAAACAATGCAAAGTTATTATAGTTATTGTTGAAGATATTGTATTCTAAGTTAAGACCTTAAGTTGTAGCAAAATTTTTAAGTCATTGCAAATTCAGCTTCACTTTATAAACTGACTATCAATTAATAGAAAAAAAAAAAAAAATCAAGCAAGAATTCACAGAAGTTAGTTTGAGTTCTACCAACTAAATCGCTTTAAAGATTCAATTAAAAAAAATTAAACTAAAAAAAATAAGAAGGGACATATTTAAAATAATGATGCCAATGAATCAAATGCATGCAATAAAATTATATCTTTAAAATAATGTCAAAAAAGCATTATTAGTATGGATTAAGAATAGAAAATAAGGCTTCAACAAAGTACACGTCTAGCATTTTGTTTGCCTATTTTGTTTCTCTTCTTGTAATTGATATTTTCATTTAAGTAACTTAAATTTTTTCATTGTGTGTTCGAAAAGATAAGACAACCTCTCATGCTCAATGATTTATTTTGTCTGATACATTTTGGTTTTTTTTCATTTTTAGTTTAAATGGATATTTTCTCACGTGCAAAAGATATAAGAGTTTATACATTAACAATAACAAAATGTGTAGGGAGACGATCAATTTAAGTTACAATTTACTCTTTCTTATATCAAAAATTTTTTGTCAAGTGGTTGAAAATTTTGTGAAAATTTAGGAAGTTCCATTGGTCAAATTGCTAAAGATGTAATTGTACAAATATCATAATTTATGAGTGGTATGTGCAAGTTTATATAACTTTTATCGGAAATGTAAAAATAATCCTCAACAAATAGTTTTTTGAAGGAATCTTACGTTACATAACTGCGAGTTACACCGCTCATTAATAATTGATGAAAAGATGAAATCATATCTTATCTTGATATAAATGTGGAAACTCTTAAATGCTTTCCACCCTTTTAAATTTCTTATTTTACCTATTGGCATCCTAAATCTAATGTGTTTTTCTCCTTTAAATTTTGTAATTACACATATGACATTAAAATAACTAATTAGTTTACTTGATTTGGTTTATGTGACCTGTTCATAAGGAGTCATAATTTAGTTATTTTCTTTCTAAATTAGATCTAAAAATAGAATGCTTACAAAATGTAGTCGTGGTTATAAAACCATGCTCCATGAGAAAATGAGAGAGTGGAAAATTAGAGATACATATTTAGACGAATTAATCACAAAAAAGAATAAAGACATCGGGAAAGCTGCTAACAAAACATAATGGAAAGCTACCGACAGTTATCAAAATTCATGTTAGTGGCGTGGTTGGTGTTGTCGTGGTTGGTAATAGGCACGATTGCTATGGATAAGTCTTCTAAATTCTCGAATTGTATGATAGGATGTGTCGACAAGGCCACTCAAGGCTACCACCCCAACAGAAATCTCAGTGCTCAACAACATAGACTGCCATCTGTGTAAACGCCACAAGCACGGACGCTACAGGTTCAATTCTTTTTTAGTTTATATTGTTTTAATGCCTTCAATACTTGGTAAATTTTAGTGAAAATGTTTAACGTTAATATTAATTGAAATTGGTTTAATTGTAATCATAATTTTAATATATTTCTAAATTTTTTTAATAACAACATAATAGATATTAGTTTATATAAGAATAAATTTTAACTTTTTAAAGCAATATTATTTGCTAAACATTTTGTATTATTTCAAAACAATAGACTTTTAAACATCCAACTTTTCCTGTCTAATAAAATGTGAATTTTGATAAATGAACAAAGTTAAAATAATATCATTTTGATCCATGTATTAGTTTTTTGATAATTTAGTCTTTCATTTAGTTTAGTTTATAGTTTAATCACAATTAGTTGATTAATGTTCATAGTTTTAGCATAAAACGACAAACTCTGATTATATTTTTGAAATTTTAGAGGGTACATACAATGATAAAGTATTTTTAAAAAAATTTGTATTGTAAAAGTTTTTTTTTCTTATTTACAAGAATAAATATTGAATGTTTAGTTATTTAAAAAAAATTAAATGTTAAAAACACTATCGAAAAAATATTAGAAATTAAAAATACAAGGATTGAAGATAAATTTTAACACATGTTATTGGTGGTCATGAATATTATCGAAAATAAATTTTAATGCATTGGTTATTTGTTCACAATGAAAAAATGTTGTGTTGTAATCACGTATGCAATACTTTTATAAATGATTATTAAGAAGTTATTAAACACGTACAAATATAATATATAAATACAATATACTTATTAAATCATTTAATTAATGTCAAATTAGTTTAGGTATTTGGCTGTCTAGGGAATATTTAAATCGGTAAGTGTGTGCCATAATGAAAAACGCATGAGTTTGCATCCTCCACTTGCAACTATTATTCTAATTTAAAACAAAACAAGACACATAACAATTCATCAACAAAAAATACTGGTTCTACTATTTAAAGAAATAGTCGATTAAATAAAAACAAAACAAATAACCAAATCTTTTGATTTTTTTTTTCTTTTTTTTTTTGCTAAGTCAATTGTTCTATGTCGGGTCATGGCTCTCTTTGGCTGACCTGTTAGAGAGCCTGATTGGACTTGGCTAACCTTTGAGCATCACTGCCTTTTTGTTGCTCCTTAACAAAACAGATTGGACTTGGTCAAACACCAAGGTGTCATGGCCTTCTTTGCCTAACCCCCGAGAAAATTAGACTAGAGTTTACCGACTCCCTAGTTGTAACAACCTGGTACATAACCATTAGTTTGTAGCACGAAAGTTACTAATGCATGAAAATTTTAAAGAAAATTTCGGCAGAGAAGATAGATATTTAAAACGACCTTGCGGAAAACTTGGATATTTCAAAATCATTTAAAACGACCTTGCGGATGTAAATCAAAACATGTATCCTATCCAAGCAGTCAAACAGATAAGAAGATCTTGAGATCTCAACTTTAAAACTAAAACAGTTCAAATTAACTTATTACAACAGTTCGTGCAGATAGATATGCATAAGACTAATACTAGAAAGAATGACGACAAACGACGCCACTGATACATCTCCACTAGGTCTATCTTCAGCTGTCGATCATCCATCCTGGTGCGTACCTGCAACTATAGTTTTGAATCCATAGCCAACATAAAACTAAAGGGTGAGTCTATGAGAACTCAGTAAGAAACCTCGCTCGGGGTGCACGGGGCATATAAGAACACAACAAACATAAATCATAAGTTTATGAATAACATGTACAAACGAACGAGAAAGCTTCCCGACTCTCGGGTACCTGTGCCACACGTTCCAAAACTCGTGGCAATACTCGAGCAGTCTACCAGCCGATGCTGTGAAAATCCAAAGTACTACCGGACCCCTTCTAGGTATAGTAGAGCACCAAGATGCAAGGGCTATCCACTGGAGTCGCCCAGGCTATCCTGGGCCTCTCCGGCACGGTGGGGTCAATCCAAACACGTCAGATACCACGCACGACGTAAAGCCAAGAGTGATCCAACCTGCTAGCGCCGCGCTCACTTATGCTTTAGCAATTTTGGGTGCTCACTACCTAGCATGTTACCCAACCTGCTAGCGTGGCGCTCACATTTTTTTTTTTTGCATCAACCTGCCGCGTAAGGTGGAGCATCTTGATACGTGGGTACAAGCTATGGAGTCACCCGGGCGCCTCTCACGGTATCTCCGGCACGAGTGAGGCGAACAAGAACCAATTAAGTTCCCTCACTTAACTAAGCCAGCCAACAGCTCATCTAGCTATAGGTGCAAGTATTTGTTCAAGCGTTAACGGGTACACTAGACGAAGCCAGGATCACACTTCTACCTGACAGTTTGCAACTCGTACATGCTGCGGGGCTCACAACTGTACTATAGTTAGGTGTAGACCAAAAAGTATCTCGAGAAGCCCCTAGGTATCAGAAATGACTATGGGAACCCCGACCGCGGTCGGCTGCCCAACACGTCTAAAAGACACTGTGATCACACTCGATGGTCACGTGTCGCTCTTAGGATGGTTGCAATCCATCCTTCCACAAGAATGATCTCTCACATCTGACTACCTCTGTCCGTTATAGAACGTTGACGCGTCCAGCCACCCCTATGGGTCGTTCCCTACCATGCCACGTAGCAATAGACTCTATTGTTTACTGCAACCATCCTATGGCGGAGTAGAGACATGTCAAGGCCATCTAATGGACATGCTCACACTATCAAGGAAAGTGACTCGAATGCAGACAACACATCAAGTAATGCAACTGATGCTATGTTCTATACAAACAACTAAAGCAAGACGTGTCATCCAAACAACGTTGTTTATGCAATTTAATCGAGACATTTTAACCAACTAGGTAAGGCGTGGTTTTCACGAACAGATCATAACATTTACATGCTGCGCAATGTATTCCTACAAAACATGCTTCGGTACATCCATAACACGCAATACAAACATGAAATACTAACACAGATACATACGTGTGAGACTTTCAGGTAAACAAGCTCCGACGAAACAACAAAGGTAGGAATGCAACATGACTCTAGGATCTCTCAACATACCAACACGTCATACAATTTTAAATAATAGTACATGCTTTTTAAGAACGGTACATGACACCAGGAAGTTATTCGCAAGCATACAACTAAACGAGTAAAAATCTTGCACGCACATATTCAACGACATAGCACCAACATACTGTTCATAATACAAGGAAATGAATGACAAGGTTCAGTCAATCAATCAATCCCAATTAGGTTCCCTTACTCTTTGTTCAAAAGAACCAACTAGCACGAGGCTTGAACCATGATGGTTGCTCTAGCTATGCCTCCGAACCTACAATTAAACAACAAGATGAAAGTAAGCATTCAAGAACACAATTAAACATTCCAAGACTGAAAGAGGTTTTAGAGGTACCGGGATGACTTACTCAAATCGAGCTACTAGCCTAAAAACCAACCGACACTAGGCTATAAAGCATGGCCACAAACTATGCTAAGCCTAAACTTGGAGAAGAAGCATTAGACACCTACTTGCTAGCCTTGCTTAGATACAACTCCCAAACTGAACCCACAACCACTGCCCAATCCTTGCTGAAACCAAGTAGAAAACCAGCCAACGCAGACTCTCGATCAACCCTTCAATCACACCTAGCTGGCCAATGCTTGCTGCCAACACATAACTCGTCAACCTCTTACAAGCATTTAGCCGAACACCTTCTTTACGAAACCAAAACCACCAAACCCTGGTTAAGAAAAAAAACATTTTAGCCTCCGGACGAAAAGGAAATAACAACACACACGAGCAATAACGAGCCTCGATTCTCAATCCCAAGCTAAACTCGGCTCAAACACAACCTTAACCAAGCTCAAGCAGAACTAACTACTAGCTTTTAATAAACTACCACAAAGAACTTAACTCACTTAACAAAGCAATACCTGATCTTCGCACCAAACCAAACCCTACACACCATCACTACTAGAAAACACCCTTTTCCCGACGAGAGAATCGCCGACGGCTAATTTGTCATCGGCAAAAGTGGCATTTTGCGACGGAAAATTTCACCGTCGAAAAAGACTTATGAATTTCCAACGGCAAAAAAAACTGTCAGAAAAAGGTACGAATTGGTGACGGCTAAGTAAAACTGTTAGAAAATGTCCATGAATTCCCGACGGTTAGGGATATTTGTTGACGGTTTTATTTAGAATCGCCGATGGTTAGACTAATCGTTGGGAAACGTGGCGTGAATGCCCGACAGTTTTAGAATTCACAGACTTTTTTCGACGGTTTAATTTAGCCATTGGGAAAAATATTAGAATTCCCGACGGTTCGTAAAACCGGCAGGAATTAATGGATATTTGTCGACGGTTTTCTTTAGTCGTCGGGAAAAATATTAGAATCACCGACGATTTGGTTAACCGTCGGGAAAAGTCCATGAATTCTCGATGGTGTTTTAGCCGTCGACAAATGTGACTTAAAAAATAACTATGGTAAAAGCCGATTTTCATTTACTCTCCCCCAATCTTTACCTAACTCTAGATTGCCTTCCACTCTCTCTACGAGCAATCATCTCCGCTGACCGATCTCCGCCGGCAAATCCATCTCCGCAGATCTACTTCTTCACACTAGGTATTTTAATTTCTTTTCATTTTTATAGATATAAAATTCTATAAATGTAGATCTAAATGTAGACCTAAAATGATTAGTTTAAACTATTATCTTCACTACATATTTGAACAATTGTGAAAGCAAAGGAAGGGAAGCCGCACGCGCACTGAACAATTTTGAGTTTATGTATTGTTTTTGAAAAACTGTTATTCTTCTAGATTAATAACACTATACTTTTGTTTTAATTTTCCACATATGAAAAAAAAAACGAAAAAAAAAACATTGCCCAAGACTCATTTCCTCATTTATGTTCTGCCGCTCCCTCATTTCCCCTTTTACCAAGTGTATACACATTCACAGTTTTTGCCTAATTATTTTATGGTTATTTAAAAAAAAAAAAATTCTATTCTTTCTGTCTCACTAAAGTGTATGAGACTTTAATATGCATACAGTTGTTACACTTTTGTTATTAATCTAAACTTTAACCTTCATAACTATCAATTGAATGTTTTTCTATTTGATTAACCTTTTGTGGACCTCAATATGGAGTTAATATATAATCTGTCTCTAAAAAATGTGACTTTAAAAGCTACTTAAAGTACAATAGTATATATGTTTCTCTTCAATACAAGAAATTTGCTTAAAGGCGACGAGGACAGAAGGTATGGAAAATTGTTGAGAAAACGACCATGAAAACGACCATAGATAAAACTAGTGTCGGTCAAAGGTGACGGCGCACGTCTTTGTCGCCTTAGCATATGGCAAAGGCGACAAAGACACTTCGTCCGTCGCCTTTGATGTAATTCATTTTTTCTTGAAATGAGCAAAGGCGACAGAACAAGCTGTGCCGTCGCTGAAGCAAAATAATTGATTTTGGGGGGAAATATGATCGGGCTTCGGCGACGGAATTGCATGTCCATCGCTGAAACCCGAACTTTTTTTTTATTGAGCAAAGGCGACGAAAATTTATTCCTTTGCCTTTGCTCATGCAATATTTGAGATTCTTTCTCCATTTTCACTGTTTCTTCTACAGTTTTCTCCCAAAACCTCTAAAAAAACTCTTCCTCTTCGCCACCTCTTTCACCGAAATCCGCCTCCATTCTTCCAAAAGGTAAGATTACATGTTATTTCATTTAAAGTTTTGTTTAATTCGTTGAAAGTTTCGTTAAATTCGTTGAAAGGTTTGTTAAATTCGTTTAAAGTTTCGTTAAATTTGTTTAAACTTTCCTTAAATTCGTTTGAAATTTCATGCTATGTGCTTAGTAAGTTTTGATTCGAAATGAAATTAGTTTCATTACTTAAAAATAATTAGGTTTTGATTTGGAGTTTTTGGATTTAGGTTTTAGGGTTTTTTTTTTAGTTTAGATTTTAGAATTAGTTTTTTGGTTTATAGAATTAAGTTTGGTTTTTAGGTTTTTATTTAAATTGATTTTTAGGATTAGATTTTCATTTATAATTTTAGAATTATGGTTTACATTTTGTTTTTAGTTTAGTTGTTAGAATTGGAAGATTGTGCAATTGGTACAAAATAAAAATGTCTGGGATGTTCCGCGTTATACAAGGTTATGATAATGAAAATGATTTCTTAAATGACGAAGAAGAAGACGAAGAAGAAGATGAAGAAGAAGTGGAAGAAGAAGATGAAGAAGAAGTGGATGAAGAAGACGAAGAAAAAGATTAAAATAATGAAGAATATTAAGTTTCTTTGGTAATTGACTATGAAACTCTATATTTGTGATTACAGTACGACAAGCTTATTTAATGAGTTATTTTAATTGTTTATTTTTCTATAATTCATATTATTTACTAATATTACTTATTGCTATATAAAAAAATGTGTGATATGCATGAAGAATCACAAGGAAGCTTACAACCTATGACCGAAGAGGAGATACGAGCATCTATTTTACCAACTCGGTCAGATATGGTAAAAGGAGATGGCTGGTAGCCAAAAGAATTAAGAAGGATGAATCGATGCTCTTCATCTACTAGTGGACTAGGCCAAAATGAGCATGAACTACTAATGCGACTAATGGATGAAGATGAATTACGTAAAGACGAAGATGAATGTCGTCGAGAAGAAGATGAACGACGTCAGGAAGAATATGAACGACATGAGGAAGAATATGAATGACATCATGAAGAATGTGAATCAGGACCTTCTTCTTAGGTATGTCTTTAGTATTAACTTAAACAATGTAATATATTTTAATAGATATAGTTAGATCAATTTTGAATCAATTAGTTTTTTATGATATTACGGCTATCCTGAAGTAAAGATAGTCTAATTTTTTCTCATTTGAGGTGATTATAAAATTTAGGAATCATGAAATTACGTCGTTATGATGTCCAATTTTTTTAACTAATTACGTTATTCCATTATGAAAGCTTCTTAATTTGTTTTATTAGATTGATATACTTATGTTATTTGAACTTTAGAAATATGTTAACTTGTAATATTTTGTAGAT
>JBBMEG010081043.1:0-10407 GCA_037832605.1 Cyclanthera cordifolia
AAGTGGATTAATCTCAGCCATTCTCTTTTATGTTACATGCTAAATCTCAGCCATTGTTTTTTAAACCATGGTTCACTAAAAACAAAACCAGTAAATGGTTTAGGTTAAAACCTAACCAATTTAATCTCAATGGGCTGGTAAATGAATATTCTCTTTGGGCCTTTAGCTTATCACTGTGGGCCTAATTCAACTTTGAGTATTATAAATCTTAACATTTAAAGATGAAAAAAAGTTGAATATGATTTCAAAAAAAAAAAAAAAAAAAACATATAACTAAAGTTAATTTTAAATAAAAATTTTCATTTTGATTAATGTGATATTAAGCTAATGAAAAAAAAAATCAGTTAATTAATTAAAAAGTAGTGATATTAAAAGATGAAAAAAGTTTAATACAATTTCTAAAACCAACAACAACAAAAAAAACTATGTAACTACTATTGCTATTAAAATGACGAAATTTATTTAAAATTCTGGAAATAAAGTAGAGAGATTTTTTTTCATTATTATTTAATTAAAAATTATTGATATTAAATAGATGAAAAAAGTGAATACAATTTTTAAAACAATAAAAAAGTTTTAAAAATGTGATATTATGTTAATTATAAACGTGTTCAATTAATTATATGAAAATTATTGAAATTAAAAAATGAATAAATATAAAATATTTTTTAAAAATAAAAAAAAATGAAATCAGTTAGTTTTGAATTAAGAAATCGATTTTTAAAAATATGATTTCTAAAAAAAATTGAATGATAATATATTATAAATAATTAATTGAACATTTATAATATTAAATAGTTGAATAAAGAAATATAATTTTTTTTAATTGAGCATATTTAATTATGAAAAATATTGTCATTTTAAAACGACAATATATTTTTTAAAATCATAAGATACCAATAAGAATAATTTTCGATCTAAACAATTTAAAATTAAAGAGTTCTTAAAAATGTGAATTAAAAAAAAAAAAAGTCAACTACTAAACATAATTTCTAAATGCTATTGAGTGATAGTACAAAAAAAACATATATAATGAGTCAAAAACATTAGCTCAACGAGATTAGTGAACACACATTAATCATGAAATCACGAGTTCGAATCTTCTATCCTCGATGGTTGTAATCTAAAAAAAACAAACATATATAATGATAATAAAAAAAATTATATAACAAAATTTAAAAAGACAAAAAGAAATAAGATGAAAGTTTTGAAAAAAAACTAAAAAAAAGAAGAAAAAAAAACAGCTGAAAAAAGAGAGAAAAGGTTAGTATTTTATAAAAATTGCGGCACGTGGTCAGCCAGTCGCTACGTTAGCATAAAAAGAAAAAAAACGTACAACGCATTTAGAAAGTTACTGTGGAAGAAGAGAACTTTCGCGAGGATGTTTACTACATCTTAATAAATGGCCAGATTGGAAAAATAATGATTCTGTTCGTTTGGATCATCATTTTTCTTATAATTACTTTTTTTTTTTTTTTTTAATCATATTTTTATTCTTTATTTAATTATTTTATATTTTATATTTTTTATAACAATTTTATTGTTTTTATAAATATTTTTCACTCATATCATACATATTATTTTATTTTCATCATCATCATTCTCTTCACTCCAAACACAATTAATCATTCTCCATGTAATCATTCACTTTTTCATTCCGCCTAATTCTCATTTCTCCCATGATTAATCTCATTCATTTTACTCTAAACACACCCTGAGGGGTGATTTTGGAATTTATCAGAGGGAAAGAGAGGAAAGGAGATGAGAGAAAATGGAGCGGAATGATTTAAAAATATGAAGTATTTATTTAGAGTTTAGTATTTTAAAGATAAAGTGTTACAAAAAATCTTGTTTCGTGATTAATATTTAGGAGAGAATATATTTATTTCATATTAATTTTTTTGCTTAAATAACATTTCAATCCTTAGACTTTTATATTTGGTCTATTTTAATCCATAAACTATCAAAATATTAATTTTAATCTATCATCTTTAATTTTTGTTTCATTTTAGTCCTTCAAGTTATAAATGTTGAAATTTAATCCTTCAAAAAAAAAAGTTCTACTTTAGTTCCTGACATATGCTAGAATATCTCGGAATACCCGGAGTCCCTAGGGTCGACCAAAGGATGCTGAGAGTCCCCAAGGGTTGCCCATAGGGTGCCAGAAGTCCCTGGGGTCAGCCAAAGAGTGCCAGAAGTATCTAGGGATAGGGGAAAGTAGGCTGGCTCCCCAATAGGGGTCGGCCAAAGTTGGCGAGGACCCCTTAAGGGGCCAAAGGATGCAGAGAGCCGTAGAGGGTCGGAAAAAGTTGGTCGGGACCACCTATGGGTTGCGCAAAGGGTGTTGGGAGTCCTTGATGGTCATCCAAAGTAGATGAGACCACTAGGGTCAGCCAAAGGATGTGAGAAGTCCCCCGGAGATGGCCAAAGTTCGTAGGCCGAGACCTCAGGGGTCAGCCAAAGTCGGTAAGAACCCCTCAGGGTCATAAAAAGGTGTCTGGAGTCCCTAGAGGTCAGAAAAAGTAGGTCGGGTCCTCCCAAGGGTCGGTCAAAGTCCGTCAAGACCCTTTGGGGTCGGCCAAAGAAAGCTGGGAGTCCCGGGGGTCGGAAAAAGTCAATCAGGACCCTCTAAGGATCGGCCAATGGAAGTCGAGAGTCCTAGGGGGTTGGCCAAAGTCGGCCACGACCCCCCGAGGATCGGTCAAAGTCGGCCACGACCTCTTGGGGGTCGACCCTTCCATCCTCGATCCTCCGAGGGTTGATCAAGGATGGCGAACACCTCCTAGGGGGAAAGTCGTGGAGGTTAAGACTTCCCTAGGAGTCGAACGAGTCTAAATGACGACTAGATCCGCTTAAGAGGGGGCAAGCCATGGAGGTTAAAAGTCAAAGTCGATCCTTGAGGGGACGATAGAAGGTGAACAGCCCCCTAAATGGGGAAAAGTCGTGGAGGTTAGAGCTTTCCTAAGAGCCGATCGAGTCCAAGTGACAACTGGATCCGTCGATAACGACGAGGAGTTACACCGAAAGTGAACACCCCTAAAGAGAGCCAAGATTGACCGAGTACAAAGTCGATCCCTAAGGGGACGGTCGAAGGTAAACACCCTCATAAGGGGGGAAAGCGGTGGAGGTTAGGGCTCTTCTAAGAGCGGCCCAAGTCCAAGTGACGACTGGATTTGTCGATAACAGCCAGGAGTTATACTGAAGGTGAACATCCTCCTAAGGGAGCAAACCATGGAGGTCAGGATTGACCAAGTCCAAAGCTGATCCTTGATGGGACGATCAAATATGAACATCTCTTAAAAGGGGAAAGAAGTGGAGGTCGGGGCTCCTCTAAGAGTCGACCGAGTTCAAGTGATATCCTAGGTCGTTGTACTTTTAAGGGGTAACATCTTGGAGTTACACCAAAAAGGTTACACCCTCAAAGGGTCAGCCATGAGGTGAAGACTTGCAAAGGTTGGCCGAGTCCAAGTAACCTTCAAGTCAAAACTGTTACACCTCTAAGAATTAATGGTCCGGGGTTACGTCGGTATTCGTTCTGGGCTTAATGGTGGACGTTTTAAATGGCCGACGATTAAGCCACCATTAAGTGAGCTGCAACAGGTACAAGTTCGGCTGCTATAAGAAGTCAAGTCATTCTCCATTTCAATCCAAGTTGAACTGTGCTAACACTTCTTGTAAGCCGTTCTAAGTTCCAAAGTACTCTTAAATACTCTCATAAACTATTAACTGACTTAGGCATCGAAGGCGCTGTGGCTCACATCACACCGATGTGCTAAAGTGATTTTTTGTTTTATAGGCTTCTCTTTCCCGATAACAAACAAATTAAACCGTTGATTCCGGTTGACCATTTTTTGGCATCAACAGTTCCTATCATTTTTTAACTATTATTTTTTCTGTTGAAAAAAAAATCTCTTCACAATGCTTCTATCTCAACCAAACAATTATCTCCCTCCTCTCCTCCAATCTCAAGATAAGAAAAATATAGTAAAGGCACTACAAGGAATGACCCTTTCAGCGTTGAAGCTTTCTGTCACTGAAGGGGTCAATCTGCATCGTATTTGGCTTCAGTGACAGAGAAAAGTATGTCACCAGTTTCGTCGCATTTTCCTTGTCAATGAATCCAAATACGACGGGTGACTAGGTTTGGTCGGATTTAATCCTCACAAGCGACTTAAGTCTTCTCTGTCGGCGAAGAAGGCAAAGGCGACGAAGGTCGTGCCTGTCACTTTTGCCTACCAACTGCGAGAGAGAAGCATTCAGTCGTCGTATGTGGCAAATGTGACGAAGCATAGAATTCGTCATATTAGGATGGCAAATGTGAAGATAGAGTCTTCGTCGCATTTGCTCTTTGTTTTATATTTTTTTTCAAAAATTATGTTAAAATGATTGTTTTTAGTTGCAACTATTTGAAAATTGTGGTTTTTAATTGCAAATCTTCGAGTCATTTCAAACATTCAAATTATAATAACGACTAGAACATTAATAGCTAAAATAAAATAGCAGAATTACAACATTCATAACAAAACTAAACGTCCATCATCATATAACAAAAATAGAATCCATAACAAAATAACTCTAAGGAAAATGGAATCCATAACCAAAAGATTACAATAAAAATAATGAACCGTAACCAAAAGATGAAGAACTAGCCCTAGACACGATACATGAAAAATTGGTCGACACTAAAAGGGTCCTTCCTTATAGTGGTCCAACGAACTCAACGCTACAATAAACAAGAATAGGAATTAAAGTTGGCAAAAACTTAGTGAATTCAATTCTAAAGAAAATCGGGCAGCATACCACATTTTTTCATGTTACCCAAAATAAAACCGGTTAAAAGAAGCTCAATTTATTTCAATTTGGTGGCTATCTTGGTGCAGGATAGCCATAACACATAATTTATAGAAATGATCTTAGAATGATGACTAACTTTGCTATAGGATAGCCATCATTCTTAGGACATATGTGAAAAGAAAGTTAAGATAACTTGAGAATATTGTGTACCTTTCACTTAGATGGTCCGACATCGACGTCGAGCATCCTCTGTATTGTCTTTAGTGCTGTGTTCATTCTTTCTTGGTTGGCTATGATCATGTTCTGTTTTTTGGTCAACTCCTTGACATGTTGTTTTAGTTGCATATTCTCCAATAAAATCCTTTTAGTCTCAGAATCTCTTTGAGATGCATAACTAGTTGAAGAGGAAGAATAAGTTCTTCCTCATTTCTCAGGTGGCAAGTATGTCGTGCCTCGAATCTCGTTCGTTTGCCTCTCTAACACAGTTTCACATATTGCTTCTTGTGTTAGTGGGGTCCCTGATGCAATCAAGGATTCTCATTATGCATTCATCTTCTCCTACATAAAAAAGAAATTACTTTATGTTACCGGTGCTCCTGAAAATTACTTTAATTTAATAAGTTCATAACTTACATATCTCTCCCTCGCCTCGTCATTAATCCATTCACCATTTGCATCTTTGTAACGAAATACCTTGAATGCGTTGACGGGACCAATTGGATCATGTCCAGCAGCGACTTTCTAAATTCGTAAATGATATTTATTATTAAGTTAATATTCAACAGAATTATGAACATGTATATAGAAAGAAAGAAAAGGTTCGTACCTCTTCGATAATGGATACGAATGATAGAGGTCATGTTTAGTGGTTGTATGGTAGAGCTGCTCGTGCTTTAACTCTCCTTTCGTGTTTTTCCTCTCATTACTCTGACTCCCACATGTTGCACAAGTAGTGCCAATCTTGGATATCGCTCACGGTATAGTGGGGCCTATTCATTCGTTCTTCCACTAGTTGTTTACTAAGACAAAAGAAAATAAGTTAACTTCATTTACATTTTCATTACATAATAAAATAAATATATTAATGTATATAACGTACCAGTAATGTGTGTATAATGTGTATCTATGATCCTTCAATCGGGATTTCATCAGTTCCTCGATTGCATCAATTATATGAGCTTATTATCCAAATCAAGGTCGAAGCGAGTCTGTCGAGGTGTGAACACATGAAATTAGTATAATTAATTGCATTGAATACTTAAATGTAAATTTAAGGATTAAACAACTTTACTAGGAGGTTTTGTTTTACAAATTATTTTTCGACCGGTGTGATTCGTGACTAATCCACTACCGAGACTAGAAAGAACTATCGAACTAGTACTCCAACCTGGTTGCTCAGTGCATTGACGTTTTTGCCAACTGCCTTCTTATTCTCTTCACCAAATTTAATTTTTAGCCATTTTTCCTTTGCGGACCTTTTATACAAGTTTTCACCCTTTGAAGGTCCTCGATATCGAGTAGTACTACTGTTACTACTACATGTTTGCAAAAAATTAACTGTGAGATGAGAACATTTTAACGTCATATATAAAATTTATAAAAACTTTTACCTCCAGCTTGAGTACCAACTTCAGTATTGAAAGTAGCAGGTACAAAATCAAGATCCGTATTACCTTCAGCTTCGTCGAAAAATAGAGTTCATAAGATGTCTCGATGTATTAGGAATAATGATATTGTAATTATTTAAGTATTATGTTTTCATAAGTCAAATTGAAGTAATGTATAAAGAATGAAATAAACAATAAACTAACACTTAATCTTCATCATTACTATCTTCACCATCATCCTGGTCTTAGTCATTAATGAATCTATTTTCATCTTCCGCATCATCATTCACAGATTGGTCCATTATTTTGGTTCAACATCGAACCTACATAACAAATTGTCTTCTAAAGACTCATCCACTCCATTTCTGCATTTAATTACTATGCATTCGAGTTGATCAATTAGTCCTTCTCCAACTTCATTATTTTCCATCTCAGGGACATCACACAAACTTTTATTGGAGACTAGCTGCATAACTTTTCAATATGTTCCATGTTTTCGATTGTCTATATAGAAAATTTGTTTTGCTTGGTTAGCTAGGATTAATAGCTCATTTTTAAACCAGTATTGTGATGTATTGATCGTTCTTCTCCCAAAATGATTTTGAAATCTTCCTTTCTTTTTGTCAGTGTTGAACCAGTCACATCTGAACATCATCATTTTTCTCGCACTCACGAATGAAGCTTCTAAGACTTAAGTAAGTACACCGTAAAAGTTGATGGAGCCATCAAAACTATCACCTTCACCTTCAACCATTGTGCCACTATTTTGTGTAACATGACCCACATCATTCGTTCTTGCATTATAACGGACTCTATTCACTATGCAAGTTGTATACGAGCGGTAAAGTGAATTAGGTCTCATAGTCATTGCATACAAATCACCACACTTATTCTCATTCTTCCGCACTTGAATAACTTCTTTTCTAAACCACTCTGAGAACTCTTGTTCGTGTTTTTTATATAGTTCATCAGATGTTCGTACACTTGGTCGAATCAATTGTAGATGTTGGCAAAGATAAGTACGTATTTCATCACAATTATTTGGGTGTACCAATGCAACCTCTTCTTATCCAACCAACGTCAGATTTGCTTCATGCATAATAGATGGAAATTTTGTCTATAAACCTCATACTCACCAAATATTTTGATATTTGGATTAGTATCTTCATTCCTATCCGTTCAATTTGGCCTAGTCTCCATCTCGTTAAAATAGGACGAACAATAGTTTAAAAACTCATTCATCACATACTCTTCTGCTATACAACCTTCTACTCTCGCGTTGTTTCTCACGTGAGCCTTAAGAGTACCTAAACTTCTTTCAAAATGGTACATCCAACTATAGTTAACTGGCCCAATAACCTTACATTCATACGACAAGTGAACAATTAAGTGAGCCATTACGTCGAAAAATGCTGGTGGGAAGATTTTCTCCAATTTGCAAAGAATTATTATTATGTCATTTTGTAGGCGATCCAACTCACTTACACGTAATGTCTTCAAACATAAATATGAGAAGTACCCATAGAACTCAGTAATAGTAGTATTTATATCCTTTGGTAAATATTTCTAAACACCAACATGAATTAGTTGTTGTAGCAAAATGAAGCACTCGTATGCTTTCAAATCATTCAACTTTCCTTCATTCAAACTAACACATTGAGGAATGTTAGATCCAAATCCATCAGGAAGTTTAACTAATTTTATGAAGTTTAAGAATTCCAATCTCTCTTGACTTGTTAGAGTATAAGTGGCATGTGACGTTACTAACATGTCACCTACCCTCTTTAAATGTAGTTTTCTTCGTATTTTAAGATCTTGCAAGTCCAATCTAGCATTACACATGTATTTAGTCTTTCCTTCAATATTCAATACAATTCCAAGCAAGTTGTCGCACACGTTTTTTTTCAATATGCATCACGTCCAACTTATGTCGTATTAATAATTTTGACCAATATGGTAGCTTTAAGAATATACTTGTTTTTTCTCCAATTGTTATTTGAGTTTTGTTTCCTTTTATTAAATTGTTTCGATGGATGTTTACTCAAAATTGAAAATTTAATGGTACTTATTTGGTCTAAAATCTCTTCCCCATCCCATGATTTAGGAGGTTCGAAAAGTTTAGATTTTCCATTAAAAAGTTTACTTTTGCTCAAAAAATGATTCATTGGAAGGTAACGTCGATACCCGGTATAAGAAATTTTCCCTCTAAGTTGAACACTCGCGTTTGTTCCTTACAAACAGGGTATGCTTGATATCCTTTCATACTCTATCCAAATAAATCGCCATACCCTGAGAAATTATTTATAGTCTATAAGATAGCAACATGAAGTTTGAATTCTTCTTCTTTGAACGCGTTGTACGTGCGAACCCCATTACTCTATAATTCCTTCAATTCTTCAATTAAAGGTTATAAGTAAATATCCATCTCTTTCCGAGGAGATTTTGGACAAGGAATTAGCTAAGACATGATAAAATTAGTTTGTTTCATGCATTTCTACGGTGGAAAATTAAACGGAACAATTTTGACTGGCCAAATGGAATACGAAGTACTCATATTCTATAAGGGGTTGAATCCGTTAGAAGATAATCTATGGTGCACATTTCGAGAATCTAAAGCGAAGTGAGGAAATTCTCGATCTAAATGTTTCAATCATTCATCATCGGCTGGATGTCTTAATACTCCAGACTCTTCAATCTGCTTCTTTGTATGACATATCATATCTAAAGCGTTTTTTTCGAAGCAAACATTCGCCAAGTCTTGGAATTAATGGAAAATGACGCAACACTTTATACATAAATTGTCATTTTTTAGATTATTATCTTATATCGAGACTTGTCATAAATCAGACACCGATCAAGGTATTTATACGCATTGCTATAAAGTATGTTATCATACTTGCACTGGTGAATTGCATCGTAAGTTAATCCTAAATCACACAATTTTCGTTTCATTTCGTTAAACGACGAACCAGTCATGCATGGATTAACTTTAGAAAATTCATTGTTCTAGAACTTCAACAGCTCATCGAATGATTTGTCACTCCACTTGTTAGTGACCTTCAAGTACATAAGCTTGACCAAAAAATGTAACAAAGAGAATCTCGTACATCAGGGAACAATTGTTCTCACGCATTCTTCATTATATTATCCATTTTTCTCATTCGCTCGCTTTCCTCACTAATACTTGGATTATTATTTTCAAATGTCTGGTCATTTTCAACAACTTCTGTTTCAATACTCTCGCGATTGATATCGTTTAATATTTCAATTATGTCGGCGTCGGCATTGTTGTGATCAACAGACTCATAAATATTGATTCGTTGATCCTCTATTTGGGTAAAGTCAAACTTTTCTCGTCTTTGACGTTCTAATATAGATAAATCCACATGTTCACTGTGATATACTCAATGCTATAAGATGGTAACATTCCATGAATCAACAGATGTCGTTCTACGTCTATTATAGAATGTCATGAATTATTCATGCATTTTTTACAAGGACATCTAAGTAGAATGACACGATTCACGTGATTCTTAGCCAATCCTAAAAACTGTTTAACACATTCGGCATATTCAGAGGATAATTTGTCCCTATTTCTAACCTAATCTTTATTCATATTTTCTTCAAAGATAATGTAGCACACTCTTTTTGTTGTTTCAACGAACAATCCTACATGATTGGTGTAAACAAATTTATTAGAATGTGCATCATTAATTTAACCCCTAACACGAACTACTAAAATCTAATTTCGAAACCTAAAACTAAATTCCTAAACCTAAAACTAAAAAGTAAAACCTAATTCATAATCTTAAAACTAAAAACTTATAACTTAAAAATTAAAAACTAAAACCTAATTCCTAATCCTAAAACTAAAAACTAAATCATGATCCTAACGTAGGATCGAAAGGCAACACTAGAGGGGGGGGGGGGGGTGAATAGGGTTTTCTACTCTTTTTTAAATAAATAACCTACTTTTTTTTTTACTTAACAATCAAAACTAGCAAGT
>JBBMEG010081044.1:0-10405 GCA_037832605.1 Cyclanthera cordifolia
GGCTGACTTGCTCGCCGGGTTAGAGCAAGTGCCTCACGACCGCTTTGCAACGACAACGAAGTTGGATCGTGACACAGTGCAGCGTAGCTTGCAGATCTCCTTAACAAACCTCTTTCACTTACCATTTTTTTCACACTAATGTCCAAGATCGGTATTTCAAACCTATATGGTCCATCTTGAGGGGGGGAGTATTAGGAATGTACCTAACAGTTTGGTAGCAAATCTGGTATTACAAGTATATGCAGTTAAGCAATTAAAAGCTTAACAAATAATGCTTACTAAGATGTATAAATATTACCTCATTTGGGAATAAATAAAATGGTCAGTCAGCATTCTCTTTCGTAAAAGTTTTCGTTGCATTACTATTGATGGTCGAATTATAGTGTCCAAACATGTACAGTTTTATGAGAAAAAATTTCGGTTCCAACATGAATCATAATAGAAACCAACCAACTCTATTAACTCACCTAACTTAGCACCACTGTCAGTCTTATTTCCTAAATTGTATCTACACCATTATCCCAGACCTCACCAATCTCCCAAACCCAATTAGACCTCCCAACTGGCAACCTCAATCAAACCCACATCCCAATCCAATCACGTAATCTTTGTCCTATGCTAGCACCATTATCACCATCAAATCTACACCTCTCAGACCATGCTGTCACACCATTCCTAGGACCGTCAAACCCACCACAAAATTCAAATTTAACCTTTCCCGTGCCCCAGCGTAAAAATTACCAACCACACCTCTAACCTCGACGATCGATGAACACCCAATGATGACGCGGTCTAAACATGGCATATGTTGAAATTATTTACTTTTCGACCTTCTTTAAGCATATATCAATTTTGTGAATTTTAATGACAACAAAAATAATGAATTTACAAGTGATACTAATTGGTTCTACTCAATTGATAAAATTTTCCAGCAAGCATTAAAACCGAGAGTTACGTGGTTCGGAACATAAGTTCTACTGCCACAAACACCTGAGGCGTAGCATAGGTGAGGCAATCTTATTAGAAGATTTGTGGAGAACAAGTTCACATTTACAGAATCAATCAATAATACGAACTAAAAATGATACAAAACGATGTCGATTCAATAACTAATACAATTGCCCTAAATTGCTTATGCAATTTCAAGAAACAAGGAAAAAGGTTAAAGAGACACGTATAAAGAGAGATCACCCTTTCCAGCTTATTGATCTTCAAGAATCACAATACCCAAAAAAAGGAATCTTCACCCCAACAAAACAGCCTCGAACAATCTAGAAGTTGCTACTGTGAGATTCGATGACAAAGGCTTCGGCGACAGAGACCCCATTTGTCGCGGTCTCTCCTCTTCTGTGAGCGTTGGCGACAGAGACTTTCTCCGACGTTGTTTCTCTTCTTGCTGGCAACAACTACAGAATCCCTTCGACGCTGATTCTCTTCTTGCTAGCAGCGACGACAGAACTCCCTCCGACGCTGATTCCCTTATTGCTAGCAACGACGACGAAACTCCCTCCGACGCTGATTCCTTCTGTCTCAGCCTGGATATCAGTTTCGTCCAACAGCAAGAAAGAGGAGAATTGCTCCAAGATTTCTCCTACTTTCTTTTCCTCTCTCCCAAATGAGTGTATAGACTCAAAAGCCTTCTTTTCTTTTTTTTCCTTTTTGCACTAAACACCTTTGATTTTTTTGCAAGAAAGCCTTCAAAGTAAAACACAACTAAACTTGGTAATCTTGGCAATTTCCTTCAAAATCTTCAAAATGCTTGGTTAACTAGTGAAGTGAGGCCACCAATTTATACTAGAAGAATGAGTGCACAATAGGTAAGAATATGATTGGTTACATAGTAAAGTTTGGTAATTAGTTAAAATAACTCCCTTAACTAATTAACCATCCCTTCACAATTTAACTAATTAACCATCCCTTAACCAATTAACTAATTTTTCTAATTATGCATCTTAACTAAATTGAGGTAAATGATGTTTTATATAATCAAACGCTTAGGCCATAATTATAACAATTTCCACCTTGGCATATACTTTTAATTTTGGAATAAGCAATCAACATCAAACATCAATTCAATACATAGGAAAAACTAACATACACTCGTATTCAACATTCTCATACAAAGGTCAAACTTAACAAAAAAAGAATGCTTCTGTAAAGATATCAACCGCATTTGAATCAGTACTAACCTTTCTAAACTTGAACTATACCATCATTGATAACATCTCTAACAAAATGATATCTAACATCAATATGTTTAGTTCTTTCATGATGAGAATGATTCTTTGATAAATATAGAGCACTTTGACTATCACAACTCACAATCACATTTATGTCCTCTCAAAAACTTAATCCCGATACTATTCCTTTAAGCCAAACGACCTCTTTTATCGTTTAGGTAAAAGCAATATATTCGGACTCAGTTGTAGACAAAGCAACAATAGTTTGTAAATTTGATTTCCATACAAATTGTGAATTAAACAATTTAAACACAAAATCAATCAAAGATCTACATTTATCAATGTTAGTGGCATAATCAGCTTCAACATAACCCATCATATCAATTGATTCATTTTCTTTGTCTCTACTATAACATAAGCATAAAGACGTATAACATGCAAGATACCTTAAAATCCACTTTACTGCATTCTAGTGTTGTTCTCCAAGATTAACAAGAGATCTACTAACAACACTAAGTGGATGTGCAAGATCAGGTCTGGTGCAAACAGTAGCATACATAAGACTACCAACAATTGAGGAATAAGGAATATTCACCATTTTCTCAATTTCATTAGGTGTCTTAGGTGAGTCATTACTAGAAAATTTAAAATGCTTTCTAAATGGTGTTTGCACTTTCCTACTGTCATGCATGTTCAACTTTTTGACTAGCTTAGGTATATAATCACATTCAGACAAAAACAACTTGTTTTTATTTCTCTCTCTAATAATATGCCTAAAATTCGTTTTGCATTGCCTAAAACATTCATGTCAAATTCTTTATTCAAAAGATTCTTTAGCCTATTTATTTCATCAATGGACTTATATGCAATCAACATATTAAAACAAATGGATAACATGTGAGAATCAAACCATTTATACCATTGACGTGGAGATTGTTCAAGTGCATACAAAGATCTTTTGAGTAAACATACCTTCTTACTTTGTTTATGAGTTTCAAAACCTAATGGTTGATCCATGTAGATCGTCTCCTCTAGCTCTCCATGTAAGAATGCGGTTTTGACATCTATTTGCTCTAACTCAAAGTCAAAGTGAGCAACAAAAGCAAGCAAAAAACTAATAGAAGTATGTCTAACAACAGGAGAGAAAGACATCATCATAGTTTATACCTTCTCTTTGAGTGAATCCTTTAGCTACTAATCGAGCCTTAAACCTAATTTATTAATATCTAAAGGATTTTCTTTAATTTAATAAATCCACTTACACCCATATTTCAAGGTTAAAACTAAGTTCCACCTCGAAACTAACTCCTTCTTCTTCCTCTTCTGTCTCTTCATCTAAAATCTCTTCTTCTTGATTTTCTAGAGCTATAAGAGGTGGGGTTTCTAAAACGGTTTCTATAGTGGTCGAAGAGTTCGCATATATAGAACTAGTTTTCTCTACCTCAAAACCTACTTTGGTTTTATCAAATATGACATCTTTACTAATAAGGATTTTTGAAACATTTTGATCTAAGAACCACAACTTGTATCCTTTAAAAAAAACAAATTTCTTAGTAAACACAAACATAAAGAGTAAAAATGGGGAAACTACAAACCAAAGCTCACATAGAGTAATCAAACACGTGACAACCTCAAGGCTCCTTTTACTATTCATAATACCAACTCTCTCTCCCAACGTTCTAGAATCAATTTTAATCAATTTTATCGATGAGTTACAAAATGTTTTTACATGATTGATCCACCTAAAAATTATACCAAAAGAAAGATATTTATTTTCACAAAAATAAAAAAACAATCTTTCCTTGTACACACATCAATCACAAACACATAATATATAACTCCATCAATAGTAAAAAATTTTGAATAATTCAACGAAATAGAAAACACAATCTATTTCATGCAAAATAAAATGACAACTTCCACTAAACTCTACTTTTCCATTGTACACATAGAAACAATATTCAAGAATATCAAGATCCACACTTTTTAGATTGGGAAAAAATTGTTCTTTAGTCAACTCATTAATCCCTAGTTCACTAGTATGATCCAAACTTTTATGCCAACAAGTAGATTTAGATAAGTCAATTTCTTTACCTCGGTTACTTAAGCATAAACCAAAAGAACTTTCTAGAGAGTATAACGTATTATTTAGGAAACCTTTAAATACTACCCTATTGTCCTTCATGATAACCATTTCACCATTCTTGATCTCAATGGTGAAACCTAACCGACGAAGCATACCTAGAGATATTAAGTTCCTTCTAACGCCGGGTACATACCTTACCCCATTTAGAAGTATAATACTCCCATCATGATGTCTATACCTAATTTTCCCTTCACCCTCTACCTTACAAATTTGGCTATTGCCTAATGTGACTCTACTCCCTACAGTAGTTCTGAAGTCTACAAGCCAATCCTCATTAGATGTCACATGAAAAGAACATCCCGAGTCTAAGATCCATGACCTATCCTCACAAGTGGTGCTAACTATGAGCACATCATTGTACTCCTCACCAATATTAACAACACTTGTCTCATTCTTTCTATTTCCCGACCCAAATTTGTTTGTAAGTTTCGGACAATTACTCTTTATATGGCATCCTCTATGACAATAGTAGCATTTCACATTACTTACTCCCCTAGACTTGGATCTTTTCTTACTTTTATCCCTTTTACTAGAGTTATTTACAAACTTTGGACGGTTCTCTACTCTTCTTCTAACATACAAAAACTAAGAATTAGATTTTTATTTTCTTGTAATTCTTGGTTTTTAATTTTAATAGCGGCAAGAACAACACTACATGTTAATGCATCCCTACCAAATTTCATAGCAGATTTAACATCATTATAAGCATCAATTAAAGAATTAACTAAAACAATAGCATGATTTTCATCAGAAAATACTTCACCTATATTTTCCATTTCTGATACAATTTTATGAAAATCATCTAAGTTATCTTTCATGCTTTTATTTGATTCTATCTTAAAACTAAAAAATCTAGACTTATGATAAATCTTACTTGAAACGGATGTTGTTTGATAAGTTTTTCCGAGCTTATTCTAAAGCCCCAATGTTGTTACCTCCCCTCACACTTGTCATATGATGGGATCTGACAGATGAAGAATGATAAGGCTATGTGCCACCTTATTCATTTTTGTAAGTTTTTCTTCGGTTATGCTCTCCGAAATATCTTCTTTCTTTGATATTGCATAGTCAACCTTTTGTTGTCGAAGAACTGCAAGCATTTTGATCTTTCATAGACCAAAATCGCTTTTTCCATCATAGCGCTCAACTTCAATTCTTGTTGCCATCTTTCAACACAAAAACACAAAATTGGTAGCAACTATACTTTCAAAAAAAAATTTATTCAACTATACAAGAAAAACAAGAATTCTAAGTATAGGCAAGAAATTTCTCAAGATCACAACTTAAGAGATTTTTTCCTAAACTTAGCAAAATTCTTTAATCAATAATTTTCAATAAATGCTAAAGTATATGATGGAAACTAGAGTTAGGCTCTGATACCACATTTTGAAATTATTTACCTTTTCGACCTCCTCTAAGCATATATCAATTTTGTGAATTTTAATGACAACAAAAATAATGAATTTACAAGTGATACTAATTGGTTCTACTCAATTGATAAAATTTTCCAGCAAGCATTAATCAAAGAAAAATAGCTAGAAATAGAAGAAAAACCAAAACCGAGAGTTACGTGGTTCAGAGCGTAAGTCCTACAGCCACGGACACCTGAGGTGTAGCCTAGGTGAGACAATCTTATTAGAAGATTTTTTGAGAACAAGTTCACAATTACATAATCAATTAATAATACGAACTAAAAACGATACAAAACGATGCCAATTTGATAACTAATAAAATTGCCCTAAATTGCTTATGCAATTTCAAGAAATAAGGAAAAAAAGGTTAAAGAGACACTTATAGAGAGAGATTTCCCTTTCCAGCTTCTTGATCTTCAAGAATCATAATACCCAAAAAAAGGAATGTGGACTCCAACGAACCAGCCCCGAACAATCTTGAAGCTGCTACTGTGAGATTCAGCTACAGAGGCTTCAGCAACAAAGACCCCCTTCGTCGCGGTCTCTTCTCTGCGAGCAACGACGTCAGAGACTTCCTCTAAGTCGCTGTTTCTCCTCTGCTAGCAACTACGACATAAGTCTCCCTCCGACGCTCATTCTCTACTTGCTAGCAATGGCGACGAAACTCACCTTCCGACGCTGATACCCTTCTGTCTAGCAACGGCGATGGAACTCTCCTTCTGTCGCTGATTCCCTTCAGTCTGGATATTAGTCTCGGCCAACTGCAACAAAGAGGAGTAAAGCTTCAAGATTTCTCCTTCTTTCTTTCCCTCTCTCCCAAATGAGTGTATAGACTCAAAAGCCTTCTATTTTCCTTCCTTTTTGCACTAAACACCTTTGATTTCTTTGCAACAAAACCTTTAGCTTAAACACAACTAAACTTGGTAATCTTGGCAATTTCTCTCAAAATCCTCAAAATGCTTGATTAACTAGTGAAGTGATGCCACCAATTTATACTAGAACAATGAGTGCACAATAGGTAAGAATAGGATTGGTTACATAGTAAAGTTTGGTAATTAGTTAAAATAACTCCCTTAACTAATTAACCATCCCTTCACAATATAAGTAATTAACCATCACTTAACCAATTAACTAATATTTCTAACTATGCATTTTAACTAAATTGAGGTAAATGATGTTTTATATAATTAAAATTTTAGGCCATAATTATAACAATATACATCGTCCAAAAACATGGACGGTTACGACATCAACAGATTGGTTTCTCACTAAACCTACAAAGGTATGTGATGCATTACCAAATCCATTGTGGAAATCAGCTATGGATGGAGAGGTACGTGTTTTACATAATTCTCAAACATGGTCGTTAGTTCCCCTTACTCCCCACATGAATTTCGTTGGTGGCAAGTGGTTTTACCGTTTAAAACACAACAATGATGGATCCATTCAAAAATATTAATGGTACCTTAAAAGAAGTAGTGTACATGATACAACCACCGGGATATGAAAATCCATCTTATCTCAATCATGTATGTCAGCTCCATAAAGCACTATATGATCCAAAGAAGGCACCCCGAGTTTGGAATGATGAGTTCAAAAACTACTTATGCAGCTATGTGTTCTTGGTAAGTCAGTCACATGCATCACTATTTTGTCTTTTAAAAGGTATTGTTCTTGTTCTTCTTCTACTCTATGTAGACGATGTTATTATCACCGGAAATGTTTCCATGTTCATCAAAAATTTGATTATGATTTTTTGAAAGATTTAGGAAAATTAAGTTACTTTTTAGGAATTCAACTTACCCACTACTAATGTGGGATCGATATTCAACAATCCAAGTACGTTAATGACATACTTGAAAGGTTTGATCTTTTACATGTTAAACCCTATCTATCTCCTACTGTTATTGGTCAAAATCTTTAAATTCATGATGGTCAAACCTTATCTAATTCTCAAGAGTATAGTAGCATGGTTGGCACAATTCGATACTTGATGAACACTCACCCGGACATCTCGTTTATTGTTAACAAACTAAGTCAGTTTCTAAAATCTCCTACTGATGTGCATTAGAAAGCTACAAAAAGTGTCATGTGTTACCTCAAGGGTACATGCATCTATGGCTTGTTAATACAAACATATGACAAGTTAACCATAATAGCCTTCTCTAGTGTCGACTAGGCTGGCAATATTGATGATCGTCGTTCAGTTACTACATGTTGTATCTTTCTTGGCGATTCACTCGACTCTTGGTCTTTGAAAAATAAAGTTGTTGTTGCCCGCTCTAGCATAGAGTCAGAAAATCGAGCCTTAGCTCATACTTTTGGTACACCAATCATTTGGAGTGATAACATCAGTGCAGGTTCCTTGGCACCCAACCCCGTTTTCCATTCACGAACGAAGCAATTGAAATAGATGTACACTATATTCGATATATGTCATGTTTCCTCCATTGAACAAACTGCTGACTATCTCACCAAACTCAGGCTAGTTCCTCTACCCTCTCATTTGAGGAGGCGTTTGTTACATAAGGCGTTGTGCTTTTAAATAAATGAAAGTTGAATATCGATTTCGAAAATCGAACCCATGAAGTGGGTGTTGCACTGGATTACCACCAAACAATGAAACCAATGTGTTATTGACCATTTCAATCCTGTATCAATTTCATTTAATCCATATGATGAAGAGTAATAACTTTATAACAAAGTGGAATTTTGCTAATTTTAAGTGATTCGATACGGTTGAGTACCAACGTAATTTTGCAATGTGTTTGATAGTATGAGTTTTGTGTAACAAATTGGTTAATATTTTTCATTTATGAGTGTTATATAAAGATTGTTTTGAGAGCTCATATGTTATATAAATGACTTAGCCTTTAATTAGGTATTTTGTTTAATTAAACATCATTTATGTATGAATTAAGTAAATACAAAGTTAATAATTAATTCCTTTAAGTCAAACGACCTCTTTTACCCCTTCGGTTAAAGCAATATATTCTGACTCAGTTGTAGACAAAGCAATAATGGATTGTAAATTTAATTTCCAACAAATTGTACAATTAAACAATTTAAACATAAAACCAGTCGAAGATCTACGTTTATCAATGTCAGTGGCATAATCAACATCAACATAACCCATAATATCAATTGATTCATTTTCTTTGTCTCTACCATAACATAAGCATAAAGACGTATGACATGCAAGATACCTTAAAATCCACTTTACTGCATTCCAGTGTTGTTCTCCAGGATTAGCAAGAAATCTACTAACAATACTAAGTGGATGTGCAAGATCAGATCTAGTGCAAACCATAACATACATAAGACTACCAACAGTTGAAGAATATGGGATATTCATCATTTTCTCAATTTCATTAGGTGTCTTAGGTGAGTCATTACTAGAAAGTTAAAAATACTTTTCAAATGGTGTTTACACTTTCCTACTATCATGCATGTTCAACTTTTTGACTAGCTTAGTTATATAATCACATTGAGACAAATACAACTTGTTTTTATTCCTCTCTCTAATAGTATCTATGCCTAAAATTCATTTTGTATTGCCTAAATCTTTCATGTCAAATTCTTTATTCAAAAGAACCTTTAGCCTATTTATTTCATTCATGGACTTACATGCAATCAACATATCATCAACATATAGAAGTAAGTAAATAATTTCAGATTTGGAAACTTCTTTAAAGTAAACACAACTATCATACTCACTTCTATTAAAACCAATGGATAACATCAACATATAGAAGTAGTTTGTCTCCTCTAGCTCTCCATGTAAGAATGCGGTTTTGACATCTATTTGCTCTAACTCAAAGTCAAAATGAGCAACAAAAGCAAGCAAAATTCTAATAGAAGTATGTCGAACAACAGGAGAGAAAACATCATCATAGTCTATACCTTCTTTTTGAGTGAATCCTTTAGCTACTAATCTAGCCTTGAACCTAGGTTTATTAATATCTAAAGCATTTTTCTTAATTTTATAAATCCACTTACACCCAACCGTTTTTACATTTAAAGGTTTGTTGACAAGAACTCATGTCTTATTTTTAATTAAAGAGTCATACTCTTCTTTCATAGCCACCCACCATTTTTCTTTGTTTATGCTATTGGTGGATTCATTAAAGGTTTGAGGTTCTTGTTCAACAAAGTCATTAGCACTTAGAAGAGCATAAGAAACATGATCGGAATAACCATATCTTGTTGGAGGATTTATATTTCTTCTAACTCCATCTCTTGCTTATTCGTAATTTTCAAGGTTGGAACTAGGTTCCACCTTGAAACTAACTCCCTCTTCTTCCTCTTATGACTGTTCATCTAAAATCTCTTCTACTTGATTTTCTAGAGCTATAAGAGGTTGAGTTTCTAAAACGGTTTCTATACTGGTCGAAAGTTCACAGGTATAGGAATAGTTTTCTCTACCTCAAAACCTACTTTAGGTTCATCAAATATGACATCTCTACTAATAAGGATTTTTGAAGCATTTTGATTAAAGCACCACAACTTGTATCCTTTAACTGTTTCGGGGTACCCTAAGAAAACACATTTCTTAATAAACACAAACATAAAGAGTAGTGTTGTAACATAAAATATAGCCCGAAAGTCTCGAAAAGAGGTCGGAACCCGAACAAAGGACAAAAGAACAAAGGCCGACCACCCAGGGG
>JBBMEG010081045.1:0-10405 GCA_037832605.1 Cyclanthera cordifolia
GGTCAGACCGACACCAATAGCCTTTGTGTCGGTCGGACCGACACCAAAGGGTTATTTGGACCGGTTTTTGAAGTGGGGATTTTAGTGTCGATTTTTTGACTTTTGGTGTAGGCCTGACCAACACCAAAAGTCACTTTGATCGGTTTTTTAAAGTGTAAATGGTATCGGTTTTTTGATCATTGGTGTCGGTCTGACCGACACCAAAAAACCGATACCAAATGTGATCGACACCAAATATTCGTGTTTTTTAAAATATTTTGGTTTAACCGACACTTGTTTCCTTATTTGTAGTAGTGCTTTCTTTCTCTTTTCCCATTGCAAACGAACATTTGCATCTGAAAACTTACCTTCGCCACGTAGCTCTAAATTTATACATACGTAATATTGTTACAAAATGATAATAATACAGTATCATTGTATGATACCTAATTATATCAAATCTTACTGCGTCCACGTAGATGCCTTTCTCTTTTTTCTTCCTAACCCCCATTTACATCCCCTGATTTAGTTATTTTCACTTCTTTTTGAACATCAACATCTTTCTACTAGGAAAAAAAATTGTGCTGTGTATTTATGAGAATTACACAATAATACAGTTTATATAGTATTAAGAGAGTATTACCGTCATATTATCAGATATAGCTTCATCATCTACGTGGTCATTCGGCACCACATCAATAGTTGCCTCGGTCATCACATTTTCTATTTCACCTCATTTGTCTTTGTTATAACCATCATCTCCATCTTCTCCATCGTCTTCATCTTCTCCACCATCATTAACAGTCATATCCCTTGAACTACTATTCAACACATTTTTTATTTCAATTATGTCTCTCTGTAAATTATCTATCTTTTTGGTTAACATTTCGAACGAAGTTTTAACATATTTGGCAAGCTCACATACGCTATTCAACACATCAGTAATATTCAGTGGCTCGGTATTAAGCTCATCTATTTCATCAAATTCTTCCCTTTCAATATTTTCAAAATTTGTATTTTGCACATCCGGCGCTTTTTCAGTAATATCCTGTGTCAACAATGTATTTGTCATTTTTTAAACATAGACATTCATCAATAGTTTTGATTAAACATAATCATTGATCAATATTTTACATACCTCTCTGTCAGTTTATTTGTCTGGTTCATCTATCCTTCGACCATCTATCGACTTTTGTCCTATATCCTTCTACAATACAGTAACAATACATTTTTTAAAACAAAATAAGACAACAATGACATTTTATTATGGAACTAAATAAATTCACCAGGAGATACTAACACTTGCAGTAACTTGGACATGGTCAACAACTTTTCTCCCAACCAACGGTATTACTTGAAGCTACAAATTAAATCTGTTGTTCAGAATAATGAAACAAATAACAATAACTAAACATATTTTTATAATATATTTCATATACCTTTTTGTTCTCGGTGACCTCTACAGCCAATACATTCCATTTCAGTTGTGTATTTGATATCCAATTCAACATTAATGACATTCCATTTGATTTTCTCATAGCAAAAAAATTTCCTTCCTCGGATAGAAGTTGTATGCACTTGTATGCCCAAATTAGTAAAGTATAAGGAAAATCTCCTAACCCAACCGTCGATGATTCTGGATTATTGATTGAATTTTTTATGAATCTCAATGTAGTAAGGTATGATTCCCTGCCCCATGTATATTGATCGAATAGTTCTCGGTCGTCCATGAGTAGTATATGATCACGTTTAATCTTCTTTTTGATATGGTTAGCATTTATAAAGCACTCGATACAGTACAATTTTGCTAACATGACCAAATCATCAGCTCTAATCTTCTTACCACTCTTGAATATCCTGGTTATATCACTCCACGTCAAATCTTTTAGGTTTGGAAAGTACGTATTTTTAAACCATCCATATAGTTTAGTCCTATCAATTTTTGGGTAGTTTCCACAAAGCCCACTGATCATATCATAGTCCTTGATTCCAAATTTAACCGCATTTCCTTCAATGTTGAATCTCAATACATCATCCTCCAATTGGTTACATTGTCTTCTAATGATGTGGTACATCAATTGTGATTGGAATTTATTGATGTCTAGGTCAATAAATTTTCCTATAGAACTATTTTTGAACTTTTCTAGTTGTGTATCAACTAGTGTTTCACTGATAGTTCTAATGACATCCAATGTACCAAAAATATTAAGCTTTTGTGTTGAAGACCATTTCGACCTTTCTAGTAGTAGAGGTGCATCCTGTTGAATATTTTTTTATTATACTGTATGTTTATAGTATTATATATTAATACAATAGTCTGAATAAAAGAAATACCTTATAAAGTTCTGTTCTATCTTCACCTAGAACTATCTCTCTATCGAACTTCATTTCTTCGAATCTTCCCCCAATGTCTTGTGCAAGTATTTCTAGTACAACATTTAAATGAATAATATATTCAAAACTCAATAATAAACAAACTATTTCACAATACCTCATTAATACTATGTCTCATTCTAATCTTCCTCTTCTTAGAACTTTCACCAATGTGGGTAGTATCCTTTTTAGATTTTATTTCCTGATTTATTTATAGTACTCTTAGAGATGTATAATACAGTAATCATTACATAAATACGTATGATAAATATAGACGTGTTATTCTATGCATTACCTCTTTACCCTTCGCATCTGTATTTTCAGTTGTTTTACTCTTGGATATCGTAACAGATGAACCCCCTTGATTATTTGCAGGTAATATCAATTTTACTATATTACAACTTTCATACATGCCAATTTTTTATGTCGACAACACCAATTAGATATTATAATACCTTTTTCTTTTCCACTCTAACTGTTTTTGTCCCTGATTCTTGTTTGTGATCTTTACCAGTTCCTTTTTGCACATGGTCTTTCTTAATCTGTTTTATTAACTCAACATTAATTATACAATAGTTGTATGTAAATAATATATTTAAACACTGAAGTACCTTTTCAACTTCGGGCTTTTCTTTCTTCTTCTCTGTTACTACTTCTTTTCTCTTTAAGTTTAATTTATCTAACCTTGTAGATATTGGTTGAAGGTCCTCCTACAACATTTGATCAATTATTGTCTTACTGCTTTTATGTTTTCAATATTTATTTTAGACTTTTAACATACCTCATCCTTCTCCATGTTTTTGTCGTCTTGTCTCCAATCACCACCATCCTTCATTTTAGAAGATTGTTGTACCTACACAATTTGTCCATAACAATTACAGAATGCACATAATAATACAATTATAAATCTACAAAGATCAAACCTTTTTTATTTTAATGTTCATATATTAACCACCATCAGCGATTCAACCGTCTATGTTGGAGTCAGCTGAACTTCATCATCAATTTTCGTATTGTCCTCATTCTAAACAATAAACAACACTAATTAGACCAACTATATAAAGCTAATTTAATAATATTTTTATCATAAAAACCTGGAATTTGTGCCCATAAACAACCATTGTTGTGCAGATATTTTGCTCAACACTATCCATTTCTGTTCCGATATCTTCGGATGTGCTATCCGAACCAGATTCCTATTTGAAAGACATTATAATTAATATACTAAAATAATACATAATCAATACTGTTTCATTTAACTATACCTGATCAATAATGATAACTTGATTTTTTTCTTTCTACCACTGTAATCTAGTCTACACCCTAGTCTTCTTCTGCTCCTCCTAATAGTATTATGAGCACGCCATTATTTTAAATTTGTTTTCACCATATTCTACAACCGAGATAGACGAAACTATTATCATTAACTATATTATGGTATATATATAATACGAATTCTTGTAAACAACATTAACTCATGTTCATACTCACTACTTTCGATTAATACTTATAAGACTAATATTTATATAGATGATAATACTAAAACAATATGGTATACCTAGTGGAAATCCAATTTCTATCGATATTATAAACATATTACTAGGTAGAACAGTTATTATTAACCCCATTACTCTTCACAACGCCATGCATCAACTGGATCTTACACTATTTTGAATAGATTACAACTTCATACTAAAACCACAGTAAGACGCTGAAATACACACTTTCGAATCACATGCTTTATAAATACATCAGAAATATATACAATTTCACAATATAACTTTTTCCATCTCCGACAACAATCAATTTCGATAAAAATAACTTACCTTTTAGACGATTCAACAACGAAACCCTTTTTTCGGTATAAACCAAACAGAATTTGCCGGTGCACTATTTCTAGATAAAAAAAAAAACTTCAGATGAGTAGAAAAATACAGTCTAAATCGGTGAGGAAGTGATAATCGACGGGAGAAAATTAAAACTTGTTGAAGACAAAAGGTTCGGGAGGAAAATGACGACAACTTCTGCTTTCTTAGATTGATAAAATTGGCGGATTTTAATACCGTGCAACGCTATAATAAGGGAAATCGTGGGTGAGTTGCAACGTGGATGGTAGTTATTTCCATTATATGGAAATTACTTTTTTAGTTTTTAAAAAGTCTATAACGGTATAAAATTGAAACTATGTATAAATGAGTATTTATGTAAAAACTATATACTAATAAATGTAAAAAATTGCAGATTGAATATACTTGGCATAAAATTTATTTTTTTGGTAGAAATATAATAGTTATTCTCTAGTTGACTATTATATAAACTTCCCATTTTAAAATTCAAATACCAAATTTGTATTACGGAAAGAGCATACAAATTTTAAGTCATTATAATAGAGCTTCTTTTTCCACCTCATACTGGTTCAAGAAATCGATGATAAATGATCGAAAAGGATAGGCTCTACAGTATTTATCCAAATTTGTAAATGTTTTTAATAAATAATAGACGAATTATAATGAATAAGAATAATTATCAATACCATATAAATGTTTCTATATAAGTATTATTTATGTTTGGATAGATGGTTTAAAAATGAGATTTCAAGTGGTTAGGAGAAGTTTGGTTGAAAATAAAAATTATATAAACGGTGGCAAACCATAATACCCAAACGTAGTCGATGTTTTTATTTCTTCAGATATATAAACCATTGTTTCTATAAAAATATTATGTTTGTATTTGATCATTCTAAACCATTTAGTTAAGTCTTCTGACAAACTTCACATTCTAAACATTCCATCAAATTTTACATCAAATTTGTCATTCAATCGATACTAATATTAAATTTTAAACAAATAATTAATTACTTAAACACAATTAATATAAAATTTTAAATGAATAGTTGATTATTCTAATTACTATTAATACCAAATGAATAATTAATTAATTTAATTATTATTAATTGTTCTTCTTTTATATATATATATATATATTTTTTTTTTACTAAAAACAAACGCGAATTTAAAAGTTTTCCATACAATTCTTCTTATGGAAAATATGCCATTTTTTTAAATTCAGACTTTTTATTATTCTTTTTGAATTCAGACTTATTTATTTTGCAAGAAGTCGAAACAAAATGTTTTCTCAGACTAACAAAAAAAAAAAAAACGTTTTTGTAATATCTAAACAAAAGGTTCAAAACATGGTTATTACTTATCACATATAATATGTGTTGTGATCTGATTTATATTTTTAGAAAGTGTTTTGAGCTTTAAATTGTGCCGTGATTATAAATTTAAATTTTGATAATAGTTGGTTTAGATGATATTTTTATAAAGAAATTGCAGTTAATAACTCTTTTGAATCATAATTTTTGTAGATAAATTGCAGACAATATCTCATTTTGCTATGGTTAGAAAATGTGTGGTTAAAAATAAATGATTTTCTTGAGTGGTTAAAAATGAATGATTAGGGTTCAAAAAAAAAAAAAGAAGTAGTTCGGCCTCTGGGTTTCATCTTTTTTAAAATAGTTTTGCTTCACAAAATTGGTTATTGAAAACCCGACCGTGCGTGCCTGTCGTTAAGGGGTAGTTTGACCATTCGTAATATCTGCACGTCGGCGACGTGATCAAAGACAGTTTGATGAATTCGTGAAATCAGCGGGTGGTTCAATATAAAGTATCGTATTTGCAGTATATTATGTTCGACGACAAGATCGTCGACAATTTGACTATTCGTGAAATCCGCGCTATTCGTGAGATGCAATAAAGCATCATATTTGTGTTAAAAATAAAAAATGGAAAAGTCTAGAACACACTACACACTTTGATGTCAAATGAAATATCTAGATATTTCTTTACACTTTCTCCAAAGAGAAAATGTGGCAAAACTAAAGTCACATGATTTACTTGTCAGAAAGGGAAAATGTGACAAAATTATGACCATTGATTTTGCTTGGAGGCCAAGTTTATGAGTGCTATAAATAGGTGGGTACCCATTGTTGGCAAGTCATCCAAGACATCCCATTTCCTAAAGTGTGAGGTTGTTAGATAAAAATAGAGAGAGTTTCTCCTTTGTAGAAAGTTTATTGTACTTTGTAAGAGAGAATGTTGTAACTCCTATTTTTATAGTAAAGTTTTTCTATCCTTGCCTGTGGTTTTTACCCTAATCTATTTAGGGGTTTTTCACGTAAAATCGTTGTGTCATTCTTTCTCTTCTTCCTTATCATTACTATTATTATTATTCTCAATCTATTTTAAGCTGTGACCCTACTCTATTAGATTTAAACAATTCTAACAATTTGGAGTTATTCAGTTCGACGCGGTTAGATGAAATAATAAATATCTATATACATTTTCGTTTATATTGGATATTTGAATATTAGTAGTGTTGATGCCGAAAAAAATGGTCAACGGTCTATCCACAGTACGATTTATTTGGTTGAGGACGAAAGGGCCTGCAAAAAAGATAAATTTAGGGCACACCGGTGTGGTGTGAGCCATAGGGCCTCCGATGCCTAAGTCAGAGACGGAATTAGGGGAATAGTAAGGAATACTAAGAAATGGTTTAAGGTACTTAGCTTAGGAATCGCCCCCTGAAAGGGAGAAATGAACTGACTCTTATAGCAGTCGGCCTTGTAACCGCTGCGGCTCACATATGGCGATGTAACGGTCGGCCGTTTAGAAATGTTTGCCATTAAGCCGGGTATGAATACTGGCATAACTCTTGGCCGTTACCCTTTAGAGGTGTAACGGTTTTGATTCTGGACTCGATCGACTCTTCGAAGAGTCCTGACCTCCACGGTCGTCCCAAGGGGGCCGACCTAGTCGTTGTAACGGGCGACGTCACGGGGTGCAACATCTCCAAACGTTACTTTGTCTCGGTCGACTTTTCAGAGAGTCCTGACCTCCACGGTCCATCCACTCAGATGGACCTACTCATTGCTGGACCCGAGAAGGGTAAGGCTGCAAGGTCCGACCCTGAGGAGGTCCTGGCCTTCCTTGGCCAACCAGCTGCAAGGGCCGACCCCGAGGGGGTCCTGACCTTCCTTGGCCGACTCCTGAGGGATTTGGACTTGTTTGGCCGACCCCGGGGGGTCGGAAATGGACTTGGCCGACCCCGGGGGGTTGTGGCCTCCATTTAGGCGACCCCCTGGGGGTCGGTAATGGCGAGGCCGACCTTAAGGGGTCGAAAATGGGCTTGGCTGACCCCTGGGGGGTTATGGCCTCCATTTGGCCGACCCCCGGGGGTTCGGCAAAGGTGTGGCCGACCCCCGGGGGGTCAGCCTTGGTCCTCTCGTCCTTTGTTCGGGTTTCGACCTCTTCCGAGACTTTCGGGTTATATTTTATGTTACAACATTACCCCCACTCTTCATTTCCGAGTTTGCCGGATTGTGAAGAGTAGTTTAGGTACTTGCCTCTTTTTCGAAGTTTTTAGGCTACTTAGGCACTTTTTATAGAAGTCTCGCCCGCCCAATCGCTTGTGAAAGTAGTAGGTTACTTAGCACTTTCATAAAAGTCTTGCTTCGTTCGCCGTTTTTTGAAACTTTTAGGTTACTTAGGCACTTTTATAAAAAGTCTTGCCTTTTCCACCTCTTTTTGGAACCTTTAGGTTACTTAGGCACTTTTATAAAAAGTCTTGCCTTTTTCACCTCTTTTTGGAACCTTTAGGTTACTTAGGCTCCCTTTGCAGGGTCTTGCCAATTTTCAAGTGCCCTTTCAAACTTGAAGGTTCCTTAGGCTCCCTTGGCAGGGACTCGCCTTTTTTCCTAACTTTGTTATTCGCAGATAATCCTTTACTTTTGCTATTATGGACTCTTCGTCTAATTACGAGATTTAGGGTTTAGGGTGAGGGAGAGAGGTCGACGACGGTGAAAGCGAGAACAGTTGTGGAGAGAGAGAGAGAGACAGGTGAGGGAGAGAGGTCGACGACGGTGAAAGCGAGAGGAAGACGTATGAGGGAGATCGGGAGAGGGAGAAGGGAGATCGAAATCATGAGGGAGAGAAGTCGTGGTCGGGGCTGTTCGCGACTGGAATTAGAGAAGCAGGGGAAAAACGAGAGAGAGAAAGACTGAAGGAGAAAGGGAAAAACTAGGGCAAGTTTTCCTATTTTATAAATAGTTAACCTTAAATTTCTAATAAACTATTGTTAGTGGAGTTGATAAAATAAGTAATTGCTTAAATAAACGACATTGATGTTATTATCTATGTTTGTTAGAAGATTTTTCGAAATTTGACGATTCTGTGTTTATATATGTATGTGAAAAACAATCAAAATGAGAAAATTTTATACTTTTCTCGCAATTTATGAGCTATGCATACACTATTGCATTAATTTCAGTCTTTTTTTTTCTTTAAAAAATTGGGAAATATTTTGAAACCGCGTTTTACTCATACGTTGGATGGTGGAATTGAAGAAACAAATATTATGTAAATGGCTAGAGGAATGGAAGAAAAAGTGGATGTAAATGGAGATAAAAATATAGTCAGTTATGTTTAACAAAGAATTTTTTTTGTGAGAATAGATTCCGGCGAAAATACAAAAAAAAGGACTTCTAATGACGAGGATTTTTGTGAATAGATAGACATCAACAATTAAAAAAAAGAAAACAGTGAATATCGTAAGATGATCGTGAACGAAATAAGATAAAATTGAAATGTTACCTATGCTTTTTCCAAAAAAGTGCAACCACCCCATCTTTTTTTTTTTTTTTTTTTTTTTGAAAAGAAGAACTATATTAACAAACGAAAAGGCTATGAGTACACTCCTCCTCGACTTTGGAGGCCACCAGGGGGGGACCCCCCTACAAAAAAAAGATCTATCTTGCAATCTTGTAAATAGAAAGCTCCAAGCCCAATACAGAGACTTGGCTAAAAGATCAGCCACCCTATTACACTGTCTGTTACAATGGAAAAAATATACATATCCCATCAAGGAAGAAAGGAGTCTAATATCCACAACTATACTGCCGAACTCCGAGTGGTCTGCATCCTCACCCACCAACGCCTTGACCACCTCTTTGGCATCTGAATCAACCAGCAACGGAGGAATCCACGAGCAAACAACCAACAAGTTTTTCAGCCCTTCCCTAATTGCTACCCCTTCGAGCATCTTGACCGAACAGTTCCTGAAACCAGCTTTGGATCCAACTAAGATTGGAGCTCCTTTGAAATATCGCACAATCCAACCTAACCTCCCTGCTCCCGAGCTTTGGCACACAGCAGCATCCGTGTTAAGCTTCCAGCAACCAGGAGGAGGGGCTTCCCAGACCCCATTTTTAGGCTCAACATCATTTTCAAGCAATCTAGAACCACTTGCAGAATAAACATCATAAGCATTAATCATTTTATCAACATTATTCCAAAGTCTATGGAACTTAACCACTACAAGAATGTCTATTTTTTACAATGGTGAAAAACATCGGAAAAAGTAAAAAAAATCGTCGGACTTTTGCCGACAGCGAAAAGAACGTCGAGAAAGTAGTCGCTAAAACCCCGATGGGAAAGGAATTCCCGACGACTAGGAAGTCGCCGTTGCTAATTCATATTTTTCTCGACGGCTACATTACCGTCGGGAATTCCTACTATTTCCGACGGCTACATTACTGTCGGGAATTCCTACTATTTTCGACGGCTACATTGCCGTCGGGAATTCTTGCTATTGCTGACGACTATTTTGCCATCGGGAATTCTTATTATTGCCGACGGCTTTTGTAGCCGTCGGTAATGCTTACTTTTTCCGACGACGTCGGGAATTGCTACTATTTTCGACGGCTACTTTGACGTCGGGAATTGTTATTATTGCCGACGTCTACAAAGCCGTCGACAATTCTTACTTTTTCTGACGGCTTATTGCCGTCAGAAATTCTCACTTTTTCCGATGTTTTTTTGCCGTCGGGAATTCTTCTTTTCCGACGGCGTTTTTGCCGTCGGTAATTCTTACTTTTCGTGATGGCTATTTTCTGTCGGGAAGTACAATGAAAGACATCGGAAAAAGTCTTCTTTTCGATATTTTATTTCCATAATGAAAACATCATTTATAAAATTATTTATGCATTCATGAT
>JBBMEG010081048.1:0-10400 GCA_037832605.1 Cyclanthera cordifolia
TAGTTGCCATAACGAAATATCTCAACCAAACGAAACACTAAATTCAAGATCTAATAAACTTGCTCTGATACCACTTGGGAAATAATTCTTGAAGCTTCATTCTTACCAAATTATATGTTGAATGCAATATAGTTGAAATGGTCTTTGTTGTATTTCCATATAGCATTTCAAAGACAAAATGTATTTTCAAACCTTCTCTCCCCCTTTTTCGATTTTTTTTTTCACGAGACCCGTGATAGAGGTTGCACACGTTGTGCCACCTTGGATGACTTGCTCACCGGGTTACAGTGAGTGCATCACGATCACTTTGCAAAGACAACGAAGTTGGATTGTGACAATTGGTATCAGAGCTTTGTTAGCTGCATTTGAAAGTTTTCACAAGAATGTCTGAGAAGAAGATGATGGGCAAGACCCATCTGACTGGTTAGTTAAGTTGGAAGAGGAGAGGCTCTATCTGAAAGAGCTCTTTAACATTGTTCGATTCTTAGAATCTTAACTAGATGAGATGGGTTCTAAAGCCGACATGATCGATGCGGTAGCTGGTCGCATAGACGAGATGTCTATTCAAGAGTTTATGATGAGGGTCGAGACCCTTGAGGATAAAACCACACAACTCGTAGTGTTTGAGCGTGGTGATAATTCATTGAGCTCTGTTGCCCATATGGAAGATTGTGTTAAGAAAATTGAAAGAGCTCAAAGGTCTATTACTCAGTTAGTCATATACCCTTCTGAAAATGTTAAAGCGTCTCTCAACGGAATTGGGAAAGTTGAGTGTCCGCGTAAACCTCACCATGCTGGAAGTGGGGAATCAAGCTTCACCTGGAGGCGTTGTTCAGCTGAACAAGGTTAAAGTGCCTGAGCCAAAGCATTTATGTGAGGCTCAAGATGCCAAAGCTTTAGAAAATTTCTTGTTCGACATGGAGTAGTATTTCAAAGCCACAAACATTGTCGTTGAAGGTCACTTTAGCGACAATGCATCTAGGCGAAACTCAAATTGTGGTGGCAATCATGATATATGGACATCCAAGAAGGGAGATGTACCATCGACACATAGAAAAAACTAAAGCAAGAGTTGCGCCCTCAATTTTTCCCCGAGAATATGTTTAAATCTTGGCAAGACGTAACCTGCGTGAGCTAAGACATATATGGTCAATCCGAGACTATGTTAAGTAGTTTGCGGGGCTAGTGTTAGATATCCAAGATATGTCAGAGAAAGACAAAGTCTTCTGTTTTGTTTAGGGACTAAAGTCATGGGCAAGGTCAAAAGTATACGAACAAAGAGTTCAAATCTTGTTAGAAAGCCTATGTCGTCAGAGAACAACTGTTTGATTTGAAGGTTGATGGCAACAGTGAGAAAGCTCAAGATGTGAAGCGAAACAAAGCCTCCCCGCGCCGAGACAACAAGAGCAGCCGCCCTAATTCTCCTAAAAGTTAGCGAGCAGGTCGACCATGGCAAAGTAAAGAACTAGGGTTGCCCCCGAAGGCAAGGCGAGGACCTCTTACTTGTTTTCTATGCAAAGGGCCCCAAAAAGTATTTGAATGCCCAAGCCTCCCTGCCCTCAATGGCTTTCGTGCGCCACTCGGAGAAAAATTAAGGGCTGAAAAAGATGGCGAAGCTAAAATGGTACAACTAATAGCCAATGAAGAAGAGGAAAGGGAAAATCCTCACATCGTTTCGTTAAATACCACTCGACCTTGCAAGAGAATGTTGAGGGAGCCAAAGGAGTCATCAAGCAAAAACCTTATGTATGTCAATGCGTGGATAAACCATAGGACAACGAAAAGTATTATGGTAGACTCCAGGGCCACCCACAACTTTATGTCCGAAGCAGAAGCAAGATGTTTGAACTTGAGTTGACATAGAGATGAAGGACGGATGAAAACCGTCAATTCTGTAGCCTACTAGTGTCAAGACTCGCAAAGAACGCGATTGTGAAGATAGGAGATTGGATTGGCAAAGTCGATTTCGTGATAGTCAGGATGGATGACTTTGATGTCATATTGAGGATGTGGTTTCTCCTTAAACACAAAGTCATTCACATCTCACACTGAATGCTTAGTCATCACCGGATCCAACCCTACCATCATGAAGACCAAAATGAAGCACCAAAGTGGCATGCGCTTGTTATTGACCCTCTAGCTGAAAATGGGCCCAAGTGATTGCCGAGACAACTGGTGTCAATGCAAGAAGTCTCCAACAAGGAAGACGAGACATAAATCTATGACAGGGCAGAAATGACCCGATAGTGCACCCATGTATGCGAGTAATAGGGTCAGCCCGAAGCGGCGCCCTTCTGAAGAGACCACTTCATCGGTTCCTTTACATAATGCCTTTGAAGTCTTAGCTGAAGAGACATACCAAGCAGACAGCAAGAGTACAAACCTCTAAAAATTTCTTGAAGATTGACGTAGAGTTGCAAACACCGAAGTTCATTGGGATCGCAAGAACAAGACGATAAGTTTCTCGGATGATCTCTGAGTTCAAGTAGCGTTAGTTGACAGGGTCGTCAACCGTTTAAGTAGAGGAGAATGTCACGACCATGCTTCTCGAGTGCGTGATGCACGTGGCCGCATGCATCCTTAGATCCATTTTTATTATGCTTTCCTAGTATATGATTTGCTTTTCATGTTGTTATTTCCTTTGTGTTTTGGAGTCGTATGACTCATCGCCATTTTGGCATGCAAGCCTGCCACATCAAATATGACCCAAAATGTACTATGAGGGGTATGACTTCTTGAAACTTCCTTCCTACCAAGTTATGTGTTCAATGCAATATAGTTGAAGTGGTTCCTTGTATTTCCATATAGCATTTCAAAGACAAAATGAATTTCCAAACCTTCTTTCTCCTTTTTCAAAAACCTTTTCACGAGGCCCGTGATAGAGGTTGCACCCATTGTGCCACCTGCTCTGCGTTTTTCGTTTGGCTGACTTCCTTGCCGGGTTAGAGCGAGTGCCTCACGATCGCTCTCCAAAGACAACAAAGCTGGATCGTGACATTATGCTCACTTTGACAATTGATATATATAGTATTTTTGAAACCTACCATGTAATTCAATTGAAATACTAGAAAAAGAGTTCCAAAGGAGGGTACGCTGGTTGAAGCTTGAGTTTTGAACTCGTACTCGTTCAAGATTTTAGGTTCGAAATCTACTTCTGACATTAATTTGTTGATGTATTTCATGTCTCTATTGTTCGTGGTTACGCTGGATACACATACATATATATACATACACATACATATATATACTATGTCGAGCTTAAAAGCAAGATTTTGAAAATTGAAAAGAAAAGAGGGCAACCACAGGACTCACTCTATCAAGAATTGTCGCTGTATTATAATGAGTGGGACACACCTCTTGAAAACAACACTTGTGATCTGTTTGGTTCGAGGGGAAATTAGCCAAGAAAATCTATTCACATGGAAAAAATGATGAGTGGTAATTTTTTTTCTTTTTCTTTTTCTTTTTTCGGAACCCAATTGGATAAAGCGTAGAATTAGAAGTGGCGCTGGCTGGTCCATTTCCAGTCATTTCTTTCTCTCTCTCTCTCTCTATATTGTTCATACCGGCATTGCCTCTACAACTGTTCTCTCATACTCAATACACTATCTTCGTTTGATTGACGCAATTTCTCAAACTATATCGCGATCTTGTTTATTATCTAGGTATCACTCTCTTTTCTGTAATCTGGGTTGTTGTTTTGCTTCCTAATTTCTGGGATTTTTGGTTGTGTTTTGGTGTTGAAGACAGCTTGCTGTTAGCTATGGACTCTGCGATTCAGGCTTCGCCTTCTTCAGCTTCCTCTTCTGCATTTCGTAGTCCATGTCTCACTTCTGCTTCTCAGAACTGCAAATTTCCATTGTAAGCTTCTTTTCGTTTAGTTACTATCTGCTCATTGAGTGTCTAATCCCGTGATTTTGGCCTGAATTGGATGTTTTTGTTTATGTTTTATTTGCGTTTATCTATCTGTTTTGTGGAATATTGAAGTTGTTTTACCCTTGGATTGTTTTTGTTGTATATTTTAAAAGGCGCTTGTTTGCAGTGAAATCCCTAGTTGTCCATCATGGTTATGGGAGATTCAGTGATGGTGCTAGCAGCTTCTTAGGGAGCTGTGGATTTATTGACTTTGCAGTTTCATTATTTGTACATGTAATCTGGGGCTATTGGAGTTGGCATTTCTTGTCTTTGGTTGACACAGAAGGCCTATGATCTCAGTTCACCAGTGGAGCATGAATACCATGGTGAACTGGTCAGATTTCTGGCTATCCTACATCTCAAACGTAGGGCTTTGGACTCACCAAGGTATGAGGTTGCCATCTTCTTTGTAATGCACAAGGATGGGCTTACATGATCAGGTTACAGGATAGCATCAAGGCCATGAAGTAGCTCGACTGAGAATAAGTGTAGACTAGTAGAGAGGTTCATAGGGAGGGTGATCCTTGAGTATTCTTCTGTTTCAAAATTGCATCTGGTGCTTTTCCCCCACTCAATGTTCCTTGTACTTTAAGATATAGGGAATTTGTAGTCCCCGTAGTGAGTTTCTTGTTAAGGAAAATAGAATGAAAACCTACCATCTGAAAATTTATCATTTGTATATCATTGCTGAGGGTAATGGGATTAGGATATTGAGAGTAAAGAATCCACACAACTGATTAGTGTTCGTAATCCCCTCCTCAGCTTCCTTAGAAGATCCAGTTGGAAATATTTTATGCTAAGAAGAAATTGCACTTGCTTCTCTGAGGTTTAGGGTGTTTGTTGTGGTCTTTCTTCCTTCGACTGTGCTAGTGCTGTTGGCTGGAAGTGTCTACCTGTTTGTGTGAGGTATGATGGCGTTGCCATTATTGGTTGGGGACAGACTTAGTTGCTGTTACAGATAAATAAGTATTCATCTGAGGAACCTCAGATCCTACCGGGTTCTTGTCAATTCTTTAGTAACTTCAGTTTGCTGACATATCAAAAGCTCATAAAATGTTTTTGTAACCGTACAGGAACTTAATATACTTAATCACCGACATCTCCCTGTTATCTTAAGTGGTTTGTCGGCAGTTTATGTTTTCTAATGCTTTATTAATGTATCGGCTCATTCACTAATCTCTTACCTACTGTACTTTGATAGTTAAGCTTCCAAATAGTACAATAATGAGGTTCCTGCCTGATATTAAATTATTGGGTAAATTATAAATTTAGTCCCTATAATTTGATGAAAGCTAGAATTTAGTCCCTATGGTTTAAAAATTTAGACTTTAGTCCTTATAGTTTGGAAAAATCTACAATTTAGTCCCTATTGTTTGGAAAATTAGAATTTAGTCACTATGGTTTGAAAAATTAGAATTTAGCCCCTAAGGTTTGATAAAATCTAAAAAATAGTCCGTCCTTTGTAATTGTTGGTGAATAAAATGCGTAGAAGTTAGTTGTTTTTGTGTTTAATGATGAAAGTGTGAGTTAGTAATTTATTGAACAAAAAATACATAATTCATACGGCATATTTACGTGCTTAATTTGCCTACGATTTACAAATAACATGAACTATTTTTTAGGTTTTATCAAACCATAGACACTAATTTTTATATTTTTCCAAATTATAGGGACTAAATTCTATATTTTTTTCAAACCATAGGACTAAAATGTAGATTTTTAAACGATAGGGACTAAACTCTAACTTTTATGAAACCATAGAGACTAAATTTATAATTTACCCTAAATTATATTGTACTTAGCTTTCTGCATTTACACAACCTTTCTATTTATGCGGTTTTATTATACTTTGGCATTAATTGGTTACACTTGTATAGCAGTGTTAAATTGCATTTCTTTTCCTGCACAGGCCAACTTCTAGAGTAATGGCTTCCTCTAAAAGAATTCATCGTGGCTTCAGGCTCCAAATGGATGCTTGTTCTAGTTACAACATCTCAAAAAATCACGTGGTTTCCAGATACTCTTCAGAATGGCCTGAATCACAATCCATATTCTCTAAGCAATCACTCAACAAGTATTTTCTGCCTCTGAGAGCATTGGTTGCTTCAAACAGTCAGGATATTTCAGCTGCACCTTTAACTGGAGATGACAAGGTTGGAGTGTTGTTGCTGAACCTTGGAGGTCCAGAGACTCTTGATGATGTGCAGCCTTTCCTGTTTAACCTCTTTGCTGACCCGGTATCATGCCCAGCAATCCATTTCACTTTTTAGTATGAAGTTCGGATTATTCAATCTTATTTAGGGGAAGGAGAGAAACTTTAAGAAGTTTGCTTTATCTTTTTGCTGTCATCGATTTATTGGGGGGGGGGGGGAGTGAAACTTAACGTATTCTTCTTCACTCTTTCCAACTTATTTCAGTCCCTTGTGCACTTTTCGTCTTAGGTGATTTGATCTTAATAGTGGTGGTTTTTTTCTTGTCAAAAAAGACTCATGGTTTCAGGTCAATACAAATTTGATGGTGTTGAATAGTCGGTAAACGATTGACCATCTGAACTATTTTTGAAACGTAACTTGGCATATTTCTTGGTATTCATATCTTGGTGGTATCATCATAATTGATCTTCAAATTTCATCTATCCTTTTTGAGTCAATAATTGTATGTCTATGGCCTTTGGATTATGACCACTGACAGTTAAAACAAACTGCTGAACTTGTAAATTATCGAAGGTATTTAACATTTTTTGGAACTTCAATGCGATATTGGGTGTAGTTTTGATGTTAGCCCAAAGTGCTATACAATGGAAAAATTTCTCTACTTCTTTTGCATGGATTTCCCTTTTTCTTTTTTGTTTTTATTTTTATTATAACTTTTATGTTTTCTCTAAAATTGGATATATTATTTTTATGTATCATTGGTCCTTTATAAATTTTTTTTTTTCTCTAAAGTTGGATATATTCATTTAATCAATCATTTTCTCTAACACGTGACAACAGTTTTATAGTACTTAATTATTGGGACTATGATATTTTCGTCACATAATGCAATTAAAATTGTGAAATCTCATATTTTTAATAGGATATAATACGACTGCCACGGTTGTTCCGTTTCCTCCAAAGACCATTGGCACAATTTATTTCAGTTCTAAGATCGCCCAAGAGTAGAGAAGGCTATGCCTCAATTGGTGGCGGTTCTCCTCTGCGAAAGATAACTGATGCACAGGCAAGTTCTTCTTCTACTTGTATTATTTTTATTTTAATGTACTTGTGTGTCTGAGCCTGCTTGTATTCACAATTGCTGTTCAATAATCGAGGTTATCATGAAAGGTTAGAGAAATACTGAGAATATTGTGTGCATTTTAAAACATCCATGAGTGTTCAGGTCTGTCCACATTCATATATTGTGTGTAAATGCGAGAGGCATTGCTTAAAGATTTGTCACCTTTTGTTTATGCATGTGTTATTTTCTTGGGTTCTGGCATAAATTTGTTTAGCAGAAACTTACTTATTATAATGGCATGCCTTAATACATATTTTCTTTTCCTTCAATAATCTATAATTTTATGTCTGTGAGTAGTGTGTATGTGTGTGTATATATATTGTGTGGGAGAGCTCGACAATACATGCTTTATGTGAGTTTTTGGCGTGAATAGTAATCTTTTGACCTATGAAGCACGGACACAGACACGGACATGAGACATGGATACAGACACGATAGGACACGACGATATGCCATTTTCTAAAAAATTAGGACACGGAAATGGCGAAGAGATGTTAAATTTTTTTAGTAAATAGGTAAATTTAGCATAAAATACTTAATGTACTCTACTAAAAAACATATAATATCAAGTTACAATGGACGACGATTGCGCATGCCATGTGGAGGTGGCAGAAAACGAGTATTATAGAAGATGAAGACGGATTTTTTCATGAAGAAGAGGGAAAGGTGGTTGGTTTTTGGTGATAAATGAGAGAGATGACTTTTATTTATTTTTATTTTACCTTTTTCTTTACGTATATAATTTAGTTGACTATAACATTAATATTTTGGGTTTGAGCTTTTAACATTTGGGCTCAAAGACCACCTATGTTTACAAAATGTGTCCAAGGTGTGTCTGATTATTAATAAAATAGAATAAAATAAGGACACGTGTCCGAGAAGTATCGAGTAGAATGTGTGTCCGATACGTGTCTGATACGTGTTTTTTCCCTATTTTGAAGTGTCTTTGCTTTATAGCTTTTGACAAGAGTCAAGAGTAGTGCCTTTGTTTTGAATTCTTAGTTTGAAATGACATAGGAATTCAAGTTAGATAAGCTGCTTCTTAAACGTTATCGATCTTTTTTTATTGCTAAGTTGTTTTAAAGGCAATCTAAGAAACAATGGGCTGATCATCAAAACTTTAGAGAATTAAGAGGCGGTCAAAATATGTTTTCAATCGTATAGTAGTATGCTTAGTGGTCAAGAGGACCTTAAGTAACTAAGAGGTGATAGGTTCAATTCATAGTGCCCACCAACTTAGGAATTAATTTCCTACGGTTTTCCTTTCATCTAAATATTGTAAGTTCAGACGGTTTGTCCCATGAGAATATTCGAGATGCGTGTAAACTAACCTAGATACTTGTGGATATAAAAAATAGTTAGCATGCTTAATGATTATTGAAACTCTCACTGATGTTTTTTCAATCTATCCTTTGGAAGGTTACAATTTATCTCTTTTTTTCCACTCTAGTTGGAGTCTTTCATGTAATTAATTACTTTTCCGGAGTTAACTCCATTTTTTTCATTCATTAATGAAATGTTTCTTATTCCAAAAACAACATACAACTGAACATAGGTTAACTGGTTGACACACAATTGGTTTCTTCGTGTTAATTATTTTTGTCTGTCATCTGAATATCTTTTCTCTGATCAGGCTGACGAGTTGAAGAAGGCCTTATGGCAAAAAGATGTTCCAGCTGAAGTGTACGTTGGTATGCGCTACTGGCATCCGTTCACGGAAGAAGCAATTGAACAGGTAGATTTTTCTTTCAATATCTATGAAATACAATGTTGATTTTTGAACATGCTGTTGTTTCCATTGTCTCTATTGCGGAAAAATCTGTTGCTGCTTGTTCAATTAGTATAAGATTGGTTAATTGTTCAAATTATTGGGATGTTTTTGTTGTTGCCCATCTAAGCACTGAGTTAGAATATCAGATTCTGCCACATCCTGTGCCAAGTTAATTCTGCTACAATCCCTAGTACTAGAAAGTAGAAACTGGCTCTTTTCCACCACGTCCTCTCATTATCTGGTGTGATAATTTAGAAACCAAGTCCTTAGCTCTTATACCAATATTCTTGCTTGTTTCAAGTATATCGGAATTGATCATTAAGTGGCTGACTTTCAGAAGACCACACCTTACTCATACTTCCAGTTCTTGTGATTGAAACCAAAGACTTGCCAACCTCCTCGTCTACTTCCTATTTTCACCATTCACATATTAATGGAATTGTAAAGACCCGTCCTAGTCTTAGGACACTACTGTAAAGACCCGTCCTAGACTTAGGACACTTTTATCTACTTAAACAGGCAACCAGTAAGACATCTAAAAAATTAGATAAAAACAATGAATGGAAGTGCTTCGTTTAATCTTAATGCAGTTTTTCAATAAAATAGTCAACGGGTACCCATATATCAAAGGTTTAAATCAAAACATTCAAAAAGAAAGAAAAACAGCTAAAACCAGTTTCACAAAGTCATGAGTCTAAATATGCAAAAGACAGAACAAGGTAAAGAAAACCCGACACGACACGAGTCCATGGTCTCTGCAGCCACTCCGATCAGCCATCCTGGTAAAGTCCATGCGTACCTGTGGAAACCACAGAAAGGAACTGGGTGAGTTATGAACTCAGTAAGGTTCCCATATGAGCTAACATAATCAGACATGAGATCATAAAACGAAGTGTAAATATATACAGAAACGTAGACAGTTCATGAGAATCAAGTAAGACAGTTAGCTACTGAGTACTAGGGTGACTCCGGGGCTATCCCGAGGGACATGCCACTCCCGGGTCGCTCAGGCGATCATTACACACATCCGGGGCTACCTTGTTAGGGAATGCCACTCCCGGGCCTTCTGACGGGGTTTTTCACCCCTTGGTGTTCTCGAAATAAGGTTGTAGTGATAGTCGAAGTGTGCGTAGCATAATGCCTAATTACAAACTACAAGGTATCAACAACCCTAATTGTAATTTAATACTAACCGACATACTACATTCTAGCCATAAGCTTGATAAAAGGTCGGGAATTGCCCCTTACCTCGCTCGGGAACTCTGGTTTCCTTTACTGCGTTCGAATTGCTCGCCTCGGGAACGTTTTTCCAAGCTTATCTAAGCATAATAGTGTAATTTGTGCAAAACAGTGCAAAACAATGAGATTCTGGCCTCGAGACTGTCAAAAATGAAATCGGAACGTCGAAAATACTCGAAAATCAGTACCCGAAAATTTT
>JBBMEG010081049.1:0-10400 GCA_037832605.1 Cyclanthera cordifolia
GGTTTTGTAACTGATTTTCATGCATTTGGAGTTAATAAGGTCTTTGGTTTTATTCTTTGAAAACTTGGGTCTTTACACTTGTCTTCAACCAATTTGCTAAAAAAGGGTAAAATTGAAAATTTTAAAAAACGAATGAAAATCTACTATTTATGATTTTTTTTTAATGCTATTACTAAAATAGATGAATGAAAAGTTATAATGGGGAATAATTTCCCCTTAATAATTTCATTAGCCAAAATTGTAAAAATGTTTCATTTTGTGATTCACGCCTCGTTATTGTTATTATTATTATATTTTTCATAAATCTATCTTTGTGCTCACTTAGGGCATTGGTAGAATGATTAGGGTTAAGTTAGTCGGTGTTAAGTTAAGCTGAATGTTAAGTTAATATGAGGATGCAGGATTAAGTTAAGTTGAATGTTGTTTGTTGCAGGGATTAAGTTAAGCTGAATATTAAGTTAAATTGTGTTTGGTGCAGTGATTAAGTTAAGTTGAAAATTTTCCATTTATAATTTTAGATTCATGTTTTTTATTTTTTTTTTACTATGCAAATTATAAATGTAAAATAATGCTTGTATTATGAATGCTCATATTCGAATTGAAATTGCATATACATTAAATAATACTTATATGATGTTAACTTCAAAATATTAGAGGAATACACCAACTTGACATAAGGTTCCAATCTTATGAGAACAAAAAAAGAGTTCAAATAAAATATAAGTAAAATAGTCATAGAAAAGGAAATCATATAATGTTCACAAAAAGACAACTGATTAGTGAAAATGTGGTTATCCTCTGAGTATTGTCTATCGTCAGAAAAAGAATAAGAGATTGGGATCAACGATCCTTGTTCAACAAGTAGTCGCAATAGTCGCGCTGATCCTTTGGAGGTACTGAAAGAAAAGCGGCATCTTGATCGAGGTCTTTCAAAAGGGCAATCCTTTCAAAAGTCGTTAATGGCGGGCTTAATTCAGGAAGAATGGCGGCTACTTTCGCCCTCTTCGCTTCATTTGCCTTATCTGCCATCACTGGTCATTTAGCAATCTTCCTTATCTTTGTGTTTTGCATATCCAACCTTACTCGCATAATATCAAGTAGCTCATGTTGTTGTGACACCCTTTCCTTTTCTCCCCCCACAAAAAAGATCGACCCTCTGGCAGGTCCGCTTATGGGGGTGTTCGGGTTCTTCCTCCTGAACAATAGGAGGCTGAGGCCTATAATACCCTTGAGAACACCCCTCTCTTCTCCTCTTGCATGTTCCAATCCTCGTCTGTGATATTTCTAGCTGACTGAGAAATATATCCACTTGACCTATCTTTCCCGAATACGTAAGTGAGGTCATGGTAATGCGGGAACGGTTTATTATTCATACCCTTCGCATTCGGGTGCGTCTGAAATGAAACATATATTGTAAAATTCATAAGTACATTCAATCTTTTGTTCATACACAAGCTATTATTACATACCTGAACCCATGTGTCGAAAGTTGTGGGCTCCACCTCAATGCACTTGTATCCATCATTCCACCCAAAGCCGCTGCAAGTATTTTCAAGCATCTCGGTAATAGCTTGGTATTGGCGTTTCAAACACTCAACCCTACAGCCGATGACTAGGGTAGAAGTGATGGGCTTCCAGGAATCTTCTCTTGCATAATTCGTAGAAGTTTGTTGTGGTACTTGTTCCTGAAAGTACCGTTGTCAGATTTCCATCCCCCAACTTGTATTAGATGGACCAACGCCTGAATAAGAATACTATCTTCTAAGGTAGTCCAATTGTGACAAATGTTTCTCGCGGGCATTGCCATACTTCTACATAATATTTGTAAAATTGTTTTAATCAAAGTTTAAGATCATTCGACATTCATTATATATATAGTATTAATGTAATTACACAAAAAATATATTTGTACACATTCTTTCAACATACACTATACGAATAAACACATATAATATGAAGATGATGAGTCTATGACCTAAAAGCTTGGACAGATTCAAACATTCGTTCGGCCAGGCAATCTCGAAAATATGACCACTGAGGTGATGTCTGAACGTAGTTGATGTTGGGGTGGTTGTCCATTTCAGCTTGGGTTTCAACACGGTCAACTTCTCATAATATTTCCAATCTAATGATTGATTCCATCTCTCTACATATTAAATTATGTAGTAGACAACATGTTGTTATGATCTTCACTTATACCTTCGGTGGATAGAAAGATTGATTGCAATAGCCCAACGATTTTTTAGTGCACCAAAAGCTCTTTCGTTTATATTTCTTACCGATGAATGAGCTTTATTGAAAAATTCTCTCGAATTTTTGTGGCGGCTTACTACCCCTACAAATGGTAATGTGCCCCTATAGGGAGCTAAAAAGCCTTTGGCATTTGGATAACCAGCATCACATAAGTAATAGTATCCTGGATAAAAAGAGTAATTCAATTTTGGTCAATTACTAAATTGAAGTACTATGTTAGGAATAATGTTAGTTACCATCAGGAACGTTAAATCCATAGTCACGTGATAAAGCATCTCTAAGTACTCTAGAGTCAGCTGTTGAACCCTCCCACCCAGCTAGAACATAAATAAACTCTCCATTTGGAGAGCACACAACTAAGACATTTTTTGTGATGAAACCCTTTCTATTTCTAAAGGAGGTACGTTTTTCAGCAGGAACATGTATCTCGATATGAGTATAATCCAATGCACCAAGACAATTCTGCATGGTTTGAAAGAATAAAGAAATGAACTCGGTCTTCAAACATAATGAGTTTTGTTTACTAAGTACTATAATGGTTACCTCAAACTATTTACATCTACTATCAGTACACGATGCTTGAACTGGTTCGGGCTTTTTCAATAGAATTCTGTGGCAACGTATGACAACAATAAGGACATTTTGAACGTGTCATGATACTGTTTCACCAGACCTTGTAAAAATGCTTCGAATAATGCAATTCTTCACATCATGGGCCATTATATGTTGAAACATGGATATCATTTCACCAACATAAATGTAGTTTGTACCACGAAGACCAACATGAATCCTTAACAAGTCACACAAAGCTAGTTTGGAAGCAACCACGATTCATCCTAGTTGTCTCATGACAAGCTACATCACTTTCTCTCATCATCGTGAAAATGGTCATTTGGCGAAAATGATGTCGAAAGAAAGAAGAAAAATTTGGGTTTTCTTCCATAGGGTTGTAGTTCATAATGAGATTTGCTAAAAGCAGAAACTGGTTCTGGCATATATACAATACTTTCAATACTGAAATCATTTTACCAGGGTCCATTATCTAAAATAAAAGAATTCAAAAACTTATAAGTACACTAACATAAAACTCATATATTAGAAATGAAACTACGAGCGGTTGTATGTATAAAATATGAGTTTCATTTTAATATGTTTTTTTTAAAAAAAAAACGTGTATAATAAAGTTAATATAATAACTAAACAAGGTTGCAAAATGGAACTGCACACCAAACCTAGTGATAAAAATGTTATTTTGCCAATTTTATAAGTTGTAGCCAATTTTAGAAAAAAAAAAATTAATCTAATTTGTTGTAAATAATATGTTCTTTTAAGTCATCATTTTTTAAGGAGGGACAGTACAAAACTTGTAAAATAGGCTATTTGTAAATAAATTAAGTTAGGTTAGAACATAAACAAATTTCAAGATTGGAACAATGTTACTCTGTAAGTTCTATCATAAAAGCCTATTCAAAAATTTCGTAATTAGTTCATAAACAAAATTTATAGATTAGGATGATGCTAATTTTTTTAAACATATGTCAAGTGTTTTAAATAATAATTTAGTTACACTAGTTAATTTGTATATATATGTATGAATCATTCTATGTCTAACAGTATGTACTTTGTCAAAACTAACCTATTAAAAAATTTATGAACATATAAATTCAATAATAGTTTTTAGTCCTAACACTTATTTATTTTAATCATTCATTTTAAGGAACGAAGTTTGAACATAATAATGAAACAATGGTATAATAATTCAACATAGGTTAATTTAAAATTTTGAGTTCACAAAACAGTTCAAATTATACAAGTGACATAATATTGCTAGTAAATAATACATATTATTACAAAGGAATTGATCAGCTTAAAATGCGAACCTCAAAGTCTTCCGTTACTGATCTCGGGTTTAGATCTGCAAAATGGATATAACAAATAATTTTTTATTAGTTTTACTGTAGTATTAACTATGAACTAAATACAACACTCGAAGAATTACATGAGTTTGGATGAAATTTACCTTCTGCAATCGTTATAAAACCTAACATCCGGAAAATTAAACAAACAGTCGTTATAAAATCCAGCATCAGGAAAACTAAATCGATATCAGGTCTCTAAGAGATCAACTGGTCACCACGTTCAATTAAAAAAATAAAAATAAATAAATAATAGCAAATAGTAAACATATAGGCAATATTGAAGATGGATCATATCAAGGAAGGAAAAAAATGAGTAGGAACAACAAAAGTTGTACATTAGGTATATACATAAAACAAACATGATGATTCACATATAAAGCAATATCGAATACAGGAAGGAGATAGAAAGCATAAACATGGATGATATACGAATTCAAGAAAATGAACATGGATCATATGAAGGGAGAGAGCTACATAGACTAATGAAACAATAAATAACTAATGGATCATATCATGGATTCGAGTATGTGCATGATAGAAATATGAACAACATAAGTTGAACACGAGTTATACAAAAAAAAAAGAAAAAAAGATAGCATAAACATGGATCATATATGAACTAAATAAAATAAACATGATTCATATCAAGACAGATGGATACATAAATCAATGGAACAATGAATATCCAATGAATCATATCCTAGATTCAATTCTAGGCAAGGCAAGAATATAAAGAAAATAAGTTGTACAATAGTTATACACATAAAACAAAAGATAATGAATTAGAGATGAACTTACATTCGTTGAAAATAGATTGAGTGCATGTAATTATGCAGACTGAAGATGACATATAAAGAAAAATGGGCTAGTGTTTGGTGAATACAATTTAATAATCCCTTACAATCAATTAAATAAAACAACGATTCGTATCCATGGATTTGAAGTAGAGATAGTTGTTTGAAATGTAATGACAGAGAATGATTGATAAATGTTAAATGTAAATAGTTGTAGTCAAGATGGAGGTCATAAATTTGGGATGTTTCAGCATAGCAACACATGTGGTACAGTTCAAGTGAAGTACACGATAAAATGGGAAAGAATAAAAATTATTTACTACAAGATAGGAGGTCATAAATTCGGGTAGTTGCAAACTAACAACCAATATTAATGCGACCAACATTTAAAATGATCAACAAAACAAATGCTAATACAAGTCACAATGAAAAATATTTAAAAAGAGGAGAAAAGAAATTTAACTACACGGATATTCAACACAACACAAAAAATATGATATAATTTGATAAATTTAGATCGTATCTCATTCAAACAAAGGGAAAAACTCAAAAATAGATCTATTACTTTAACATAACAAGGATGAATATAAATGAAACAAAATTTTGGATCTCATATAAGTAAAGCAGAAGAAACATTTATTTTAAAATCAGGAATGTGGGTTATCATAGGCCGAGGAGGGTTAGAAATACTTACCTTGCATTGACCTTACTCCCAACCAAGTCGAATCTATCAAACTCTCGCTAAGAAGTGTAAGACTCGGTCGATTTCTCAACATGCAATTCGAAAATTGGCTTCAGTTCTACATGGAAGTCCCAACCTAGTCTTCACATCGGCAAGATTCGTGATTTCGACGGCTAGAAGTTTAGATCTAGCACGAAGAAATAAAAAATGAGTAGTTGTTAAGGCATATATCGAACATCAATGGATTGAATTAAGAGAAGAAAAAACCCTAAATCAAACGATAAATACTCTAACTATTAAAATGCAAGACAAAATGGATATCAAAAAATGTAAAATCAAACTATCAAGAAGATTAAAGAAGAAAAAAAAATTGATTTGAAGAAATAACCAAAAGATAATTGAGAGAAAAGACCAGTTGAGAGAAAACGATGGAAAATGTATCAACAGAGAGAATGAAAGAGAGAATCTGAACAAAGCCCGTGAAATGCGTTTATGAGAAAAATTCGAATTTGAAACACTGTTCATATCCGAGTTTAGTTAATCCGAATTAGGTGGTGTGTTAAACTGTGGAACAAACATGTATTAGAAGGAATTTTCTTAATCCGGATTAAGAAAACCCCTCCACCAAACACACCCTTAGTATTTTTCAAATTTCACCCACAATTCTTGGACTCTCAAGCTTTTTGCCAAAAAAACAAACAAACAAACTTCATTTAAATCATTATCTTCTTTGAAAATGTGATTTTTTTTTCGAGCTTTTCACAATCTTCGACATTAACAACGTAGGATTTTCGACATTAACAACGTAGGTATTTTTTTGTAAGAATGTCTCACTGGCCTCAATCTAAAAAAAACGAAATTTAATTTGTCTATGCACCTTGAAGATGTTGTCGATGGTAGCCATATTTATTCAATAAGAATCTTAATTTGAGCATGAAACTATTTTAAAAAATACTCTTTTGTTGTATTTCATAGTAGAGTATTATTGGTATTATTAATATTGTATTTTTATAAAAGGTGGTAAAACTCTTGCAAAAAAAATAAAAATATGGGATATATTATAATAAGAGGTTGTTTGTATGCAGTCTAGGCATCGTGACAAATATACATGCGTGTGGTGCCCAAGGCACCACTAAAGGGCAGAACTGCATCCAAATATTTCTCTTATAATAATATGGTCTCACATACTAACTAAATATACATTTATTTATATATGTATAGTGGTATCGAGGATCAAGATGTAATAAATATGATATCTAAGATATAAATGAATTCAAATATTTGTTATATAAATAAAATCTTACTTAACACAAATTTAAATATTACAAAAAATATCCTATTTATCATTCCCTACTAATCTATACTGTTATTATCAAGTATACAAATTTTCATTTTCAATTATTTAAACAATAATATAGTTTGGTTAATACACCGTAAAAGCTACCATATTTATCATTAATTAATACCGATTATATTAGTAATAAGGATTAGTAACCAGCAAAGTGTTCTTTAATAAAATATTGATACTGAGTATTAATACGATTGTCAAATATATTTTTTGATTTTATCTTCTATATCCGTACAAATTTATGGGGTTTTTTTTGGAAAGAAACTATCATTTCATTAAATCAAATAACAGGAGTCCGAAGCTCAAATAATAGCAACGCAATTGCCTTGGCCGGTAAATTCTCCCTCAATCCAAGCAACCATGACTACACTCTAAAAAAACACACAAAAAAAGGTTAGGCACCCCAAACGGGTTTGCCAGTAAGTCCGTCACTCGGTTACAACCTCGCTTACAAAAAGAAAACGAAATCCCCTGGAACCGAGAAATCAAAGCAAGAACATCCTCAACAACATTGTTGAGCTGTGAGAAATCTTGGAAAATCCCGTTAATAATGTTCATAAGGATACGAGAATCGGACTCTACCAAGATATACGGAAGTGTGCCATTATTTGCATGCAGAATATGTTTCATCCCTTATTTCAGAGCCAAGCCTTCCATCATGATCGCAGACGATGCTTTAATGTTCTGCCGCGCCCCAACCAGCAAAGGGAAGCCGCGATCATCTCGAACAATCCAACCTAAGCTATTGATCCGTCAACATTCAGCTTCCACCTACCCTCCAACGGAACTTTCCATTCCTCCACCGAGACACCTTCCGCCTGCGCATCCAAGGCTTCACCTGCATCAAAAACCCCTTTACCAGTTTAATAACTCACCTTTTACATTCATTTGCATTAAAACCGTAAATTCACACATTTGATGTCATATATAACGAACTACACAGTTTGTGTATTTGTAACAAGTACTCTGTTTATTGAATGTTTTATTATAATATAGTACAAGTATTTATGTTTTAAACATTATAATACATTATTATAATAAAATAATGTTATTTTTCATTTTCTATATTCATGTAAAATTAAAAATTTGTGAGAGTGTTGTCGCCAATCACATCATCATTAATATACTTCGAGAAAACTGTCGAATTTAGTTGATATGATTTAAAAAATTAAAATTTAGTCACTATGCTAGAAATAATTTATGTCATTCATAATGGTTAATTAATAAAATCGTAGAAATTAGTTATTTAATAAGAATTTAACATTACTAATTGATTAGTTAAAAAGAATACATTACAAATTGGGTCAACTAGAAAAATGGATAGAATACAGAAACTTATTAAGAAAATAACTTAACTTACTTTAACTATAAGTATATGTCTAAACATGTTTAAAATATTAGTAAGATAATATTGGACGATTATATCCATATAACTAATTCGTTTTCAATTTACCTTAATTATATCACTCCTAACAACTTACAAAATCTAAAAGAATATCTAATTCAAAAAAAAAAAAAATAAATAAAAAATATATAAACAATTAACCTATCAAAATCTTTGTCTCCTAGTTGATTTTAAACTCAATTAAAAAAAAAAAAATATATATATATATATATATTGTTTTTTATTTGAAAACTTGAAAACCAATATGAAAAAAATTAGGAAGGACAATTAGAATATGTGACAAACCGCTCCAAAGGGAAAAAGAAAAAAAAAATTGCATTTAAAATCTGTTTCACTCACGACTCCAACAAAGTTCTCTTCCACAAGAATTAGACGTCTAAGTCACTCAGCTACAAGCTTTTCTTGAGAACTTTAGGATTACGTTCTTATAACATAGAAAATTGAAGGATCTAATTGCAATTACCTAAACACTAAAAACCTATTTTCTTCTTTTCTTCCCTTCTTTTTTTTTCTCACGCCATTTTCCCCCTTTTCTGCAAAAAAAATCGACGCCCCCCTCTTCTACAAATCGACGCCGTCTTCCTCTTGCGGCGACTTGTCGCCTCGGCCGCAACCCGTGTCCGTCGCCGTCGCTGACCGTCCCTCTCTCTCACGACCTCTCTTCGCGTCTCTCTCTCTCCAGCGCTCTCTCTCTCGCCGACCTCCCCCGTCTCGCTGATCTCCCTCTCGGTCTGCCATATCTCTGACGCACTCTTTCTCCTCGTGGAGCTCAGGTATGGTTTTGTTAATCAATGTTTCGATTTTCGTCTTGGTTAGTTAAGGGTGAGGTTATTTTCGGGTTCTTGGTTTGAAAGGGATAGTAGAGGCTTGTCGGGGGATGTGGGATCTTGGGGTGCTAATCCTAGTTCTTAGTTGTGTGTTTGTTGCTGGTTATTTTCTCCTTGCTGTCAAATCGGAGGCTATGACGTTAGGTTCCTCTTAGGGGCCAATACTTAAGCGATTTGAGGAGTTCGAAATTCGATTGCTTCTTGGTCGAGGCTGGGTTGTAGATCATTTATTATTTATGCTGAGTTTGGCTCGAGTTGGATTGGAGGTTTAGTGTTATGTGAGGTTTGGCAAGCTTAAGCTCGAGTCGAGTTTAAGTGTTTCGGAGTTATCTTTGTGTGAATGGTCGTTGTTTTCGGCGTGGTTTTGTTATTTAGGGGTTTGGGAAGTCTATTGTTTAGTTGTCAATGAGTCGCTTCGGCGTTGTCTCTAATTTTTTGTTGGCCTTGTTTCATTGTAGGTTCAGAGGTTTACTCGAGTGCTCCCCTTGGGGATCGAGCCTCATCCGCTCAGTTCTAGTAAACGAGTGTAAGGGACCCTAATCGGGTGTTGTTTGCTTGTATTTACCTAGAAACATAGACTTGTTTGTTATGCATGTCGTATGTGGATTTATATGTTTCTTTATCATGCTTCGTGTATTTCAAGCTGTATGTTGCTCCTGTTAACTGGTTAGATCTTGTAGGGTTTCTTGTTGACATTATGTACATGTAGAAAGGATGGTAGTTTTTTATTCTTGATACTCGTATGCTGTAAATGTTTTAGTATCTGATGTATATACGATGTCTGGCTTAATACGTGTACTTGCAGGGTATTACAATATAATTATGTATTGTGTGTAATATGTTATCGTGATGATCTATTTTTATGTACTGAGCCCTAGGCGAATAAGGTGGTAGATGGCTTATGATACGTCTTTCTCCTACTATGTACATGTTCAATAAATTATAGGGTCGTTGCATGCATTGTGTGTTGATGTGCACGTCGAGTCTTTTTCCTTGATAGTGTGAGCATGTCCGCCATATGGTCTCGACATGTCTCTGCTCCGCCATAGGGTGGTTGCAGTAGACCATAGGGTTTGTTGTTGTGTGGCACGTTAGGGAACGACCCATAGGGGTGGCCGGATGCGGCAACGTTCTCTAACGGACAGAGGTAGTCAGATGTGAGAGATTGTGCT
>JBBMEG010081050.1:0-10399 GCA_037832605.1 Cyclanthera cordifolia
GGCTGACTTGCTCGCCGGGTTAGAGCAGGTGCCTCACGATCGCTTTGCAACGACAACGAAGTTGGATCGTGACACTAAGCTTGTCCTAAAATGGCCGTTATCTTATATTTGTGTTTTAAAAAAAACTTTGATAGACCGTCACCTATTCCCTCTTTTGTACTAGTGTTTTCACCAAGTTTAGCTGAGCGATGATGGACAAGTCTTTCTTATGAGCACGAGCAGCTAGACTTTAAGCTGCCTTAGCAAAAGTCTAACAGTCAGGCAAGGCAGCCTCGAAAACACGTTGTGCCTCACGAGCTTAAGCCAATTCCGACTTAAGATGATCAGAGTTGGAAGACCAAGAGAAATGTGTTTCGTGAAAGTCCTTTGGTAAATGTTGGGAAGCTGAAGCAAAGTGTACAAAGGCATGCCAAGAATAATAAAATTCAGTCTAAAGACTAAGTCAAAAATACGACAAAAAGAAAGTTGAGCAAGTATACCTTATGCATCAAACGTGCGTTTGGCATGAGAGGGATTTCAACCTCAGACCATAGGCTAGAAACCAAACTTATCTCGTCAGTAGCATCCAAAAAAGGATGGTAAGGTCCTGACAAAATATAGAAGTAAAAACTAAGTGAAGGACCAACCGAATGTGTTTGAGAAGTGCAGGGACTATGGCCGGTTGGTAAGGCATCGTCAAAGGCGATACATGTCCCACCATAGTTCAAGTCTATCATAATGTCTAAGTTATCTAGAAGATTTGGAAAAGGGAGATCACCCTTCTCAATAACAAGAGGTGACGTTTCAAGGTAGGGTCCATCGTCTTAGTGGTGGAAGACCTCAAAGCAAGATTGGATGGATAATAAGATAGAACATGAAAATTACACCTTAGGTTAGGCTCATAATTCATAGCCATTAAATAAAAATAAAGGGTTAGAGATGCATACAACAACTCAGATAATAGAGACTAGTCCAGCAACGTATTTGGACTCAGTTCCTCATTCAAGTCTAGGGAATCTGGTCGGTCTAGTTCGTCATGCATGGTCGACTCCAAGAGAAGGTTATAAAGAGAAAAAGAATTAGTGGTCAAGTACTAAGCATTTTATGTGACTATAGTAGGGAATGTCATAACTAGACCGTAAAACTTTAACACCCGGGAGTGAATAGTCAACTTTTTGTGAACTAAGAAACAAAAAAAGAAGTATAAGTGAGACCTATTTGTAATAGAGGCGCACCGTATGCCACAAAGATAGTGGGGCCGAAGCATTCACACAAGGGGTTGTCCAAGAACCACTAGTAGAGAACCACTTGTCACGTCAAGATTTTTAAAAGTTAGGGCAAGATACTAGTAGAGAAAGTCTAGTCCACGATGTAAGGTAGCAACCCATAATCACATCAGGGTGTTGGTAAAAACAATAAAGGGAAAGAAGATCCCGAGCACTAAAAAAGCCTTCAAGACCAGTGTACTCCCAAAGATTAGGGATTCCAAAGAACATGTTTCAAGTGTTAGGAGCCACCAACACCGCAGTCAGTCAAGCCATGCATAGAAACTTCTAAAGTGAGGGAATAAGAGGCCATTGTTGCATAAAACGCCACTTTGTCAGGGAGAGGTTTGTTATATTCTTCTTGAGTAGTTGGAAACCTAAGGATCACACTGGGTGAAATGCAATATTTCGTCTTGAGTTTATCTAAGACACCTTGGATCAAGATCGAAGCAACCGTCTCAAATTTGGATCCAACCACTAATGTCCTACACCGAGTTCTCTTTTGAGAATAGGAGGCAAAAGTAGAACATACTTCGTTCTCAAAATCGAAAAATAAAGCCATGAGCAAAAATTCAAGAATGCACCAAAAACAAGCCAAAATTCCCAAAAAAAGCGCTTAAGACGGCGATTCTCCAAAAAGAGAGCCTACTTAGCCAAAAGTTCAAAAAAAGTATTAAAAGGTGGTAGTCTCCAAAAAGAGAGCCTACTTATCTAAAATTTGAAAAGAAAAAATGCTAAACGATGGTGAGTCTCTAAAGGAGTGCCCACTTGGTCATAGTTTTGAAAATAATGGCCAAAGGTGACACGCCCCAAGGAGAACCTACTTGGCTAAATTTTTTTAAAAGTGTTAAAAAGTGGCAAAACTCTAGAAAGAGAGATTACTTAGTACAAAGAAAAATAAAAAATAAAAATAGAGGCTTTCAATAAGAAAATTTGATGAAGTACTTACAAAGGTGACAAGACTCAAAGAGAGATCTACTTAGGACAAGGATTAAAAATAAAGGCCTACTTTGTGAAAATCCTAAAATTACCTAGAAAAGGGGAAAAAATTAATAAGAGAGCCTAATTGGAAAGAACTCAACAAAGTGTTGAAACTAAAAAAGAAGCTGTATTTAAAACCCAAAATTTCTAAAATAATGCTTAAAGGGTACTTAAGATTAAAAAAAAGTGTTTAATTCAAGACCAAAAAATTCGAAGAGGTACATGTGTATGAGCACAAAATCGAAAAAAGGTACCTATCGAAAAGCTGATCAAGGAATGCTCTTTGAAAATTCCAAGTTCAAAAGAAGTCTCCACCAAGACCCAAAAAATCGTGAATGAATAAAAGGTGGGGGGAGGGGGAGAGAGAGAGAGAAAGAGATAGAGAATTTTGAGTTTTATGGAATTTTAAAAATAAGAATATGGAATTTTAAATATAAAAATCCATTAAATAAACACATTCTATAAACTTGAATATGACTTTTTAAAATATGAGAGTATTTTTATTAAGAGTATTTTTTCAAAAAAGAGAAGTATTATCTAAAACCATAAAGATGAAAATTACGGGTGACTCTTCAAATTTCATTGACAAAATAGATCTTAAAATGAAGAGTGAGAGTAAATGTTATAGGAAAATTATTTCCCGGAATACACGGACAAGGCCTAGAACCCGTCAGAGGGTAGTAGAAGCCAGTCCATCCTCTCAAAAGGTGGATCATGGAGGTCGAGACCCCACGAGGGTCATTAAGGCCTATTTCCGCACCCCTAGGGGTCGGTCAAAGAAGGCTTTGACCCCTAGGATCAGCCATGGAAGCCTTTACCTTCCAAGTGTCGATCATGGAGATATTCACCCTGTACGGGTTGGCCAAGACCAATCCGACCCTTTATGGTTGGTCAAAGCAGGCTAGAAAGCCATGTGGGTGGGTCATGGAAGCGTTGACCTCCTAAGGGTTAGTCAAGCGCAATTTGGCCCCTTGAATCCAAGCAACGATTGATTTTGTTGATAACAAGTGATAGTTATGCCAAAAGGGCTATAACCCCTTTTAGGAGCGAGTAGTGTAGGTGAGTACCCGTAAGTGATGGTTGAGACAAAAAAATGACCTTTTAGAAGATGGCTTAGTAGGAAGAAACCCTACAAAAGGTTGGCCATGGACATTATAACTCTCATTTTCGATGAGTCGACCAAGTTCAAGTAATGCTTAAAACCGTTGCGCCGTAAGGTAGCAATGGCTTGGAGATACAAAGAGAATACCTTGATCCCGCCTCCCGTGAGTCAGTCTTTGAGGTTAGGAATCATCCTTAGGAGTCGACCATGTCTAAAGTGATGGCTGGATCCGCTGAGAATGAGTAGAAGTTACGTTGAGATAGCTATAACCCCTAATTTAGGGGTGATCAGACGGGGTCTAGACTTGCAAGGGTCAACGAAGATAAAAGCCAACCTCTAAAGAGATCAATCGAGTAGGCAATAACTGGATGAGAGTTGCCCATAAAGGTTTGGATTTTCTTGTGGACGAGTCGAATCAGTTAAGGAGTTATTAAAGACGATTGTATCTATTAGGTTTGATGTCCTAGAGTTATATCGACAAGACCTACACCCCCAAGGAGTTGGCCATGGAGGTGAGGACCCGCAAGGGTTGATCAAATTCAAGTACCTAACCAGATCATTGCACCTCTAAAGTGTAACATCCTAGAGTTACACCAAGAATGCTTACATCCCTAAAGGGTTGGCCATGAAGACTAGAGCCCCTATATTGTTGACCAAGTCTATGTTACGTTCAAGACAAGACCGTTGTACCACTAAGTAATAATAGTCAATTCATTTCAGGTTAATGGCTGATGTTATAAGCCAGTGACCATTAAGTCGCCATGAACTAGGATATAGCTATTACAAGTCTAACTGCTTTCAAAGAGTAACAAGTTCAACCTTTCTACGCTAACAACCCCTTACAAGCTTTCAAAGTTCTAAAGCTTTCTCTAAAGTACTCTTTAAGAATTCTGTTGCTTAGGAATTGGAGATCATGTGGCTCACACCATATCTAAAGATGTCTATTTTTTCCGTGGGGCCGCGTCTCCACGAAAAATCTCTGGTTAGGTGGGGAACAATATCAAGGAAGGGAAAAAAATTTCTTCATTGTCGGGGAAGGGGAATGCATTCCCTGTCCCAGTTTTCTTGATCTCCACCCCAAATATTTTTTAATGTACTTTTCCATATATTTATTTCTTTACTCTTTATAAATAATATATATGTTGGTAAAATTACATATTCAAATGAGTAGGTTTTTTTTCAAAAATTTACAATACAACAGAAACTTGATATTTACTCTCTAAAAATAAAAAAGAAAAAAATAAATTAAAAAATTTAAAGCAGAGAATCCCACCTGGATCCACGCGAAAATAAGTGGTGAATTTAGCAGGGGATTATTTTGAAAGTAAGGACTGGAATGGGGAAGTCATTCCCCAGCCCCGCCCTACCCGAAACATCTCTAACTACATCGATGTGCCAAAATTTGTTGAAATAGACGTTAATGTTATTTTTAATGTGTTTGTTTAAATGTGGTTAGTGGGTCTTCAATTTAGGAGTTAAAACACTACACAAATTTCTTGTATAGAAGTTTGGCGAGGAAAGTTAATTTCAAAAACACTGAGGTATAGATGACGGGCAGCATAAGATGTCGGACGCTGCCTGACATATATTGTTTTAGGCAAGAGTTGGTTTCATGTCAGCTAATAGATGGCGAGCCGCTGGCCATCTTTAAATATTGTCATACAAGATTTTTAATATCGGTCTTTTAGATGGCGGGCTGCCTGCCGTCTGAAACACTTATGCTTGCCATCTAATCTTCTTAAAGATGTCGGGCTGCTCATGCCCGACATGATCTATTTTTCTAAAACCCGCGCTTTTGTTGAAAATCTTCCTCGTACTTTTATTTTCTTGCTTTCTCTGTCCAAAAATCAACCCATCTTCAAGTTCATCCATCTAAAACCCGAACTTTACCTTTGCTCGCCTTTTGCCAACCTTCGATCGTCAGCCTTAGTCTTCAAGCTCTTCTTCGTACGTCTTCACGCTTCGGTCTGAAAAGAAACCCGTCTTCCATCCTCCTTTTCGGCCATCTTTGCCTCGGTCTTCAAAGATCATCCCCGTCTTCAAGCTTCGATTTCAAAAAAAGTTTGTTGCCTTTTTCGTTGAGCCTTGAGCTTTGAAAACCATTTTAGCTTATTCTATCTTCAAAATTCAGTGAGTTTTCTCTCCTTTTTTTATTGTTGCTCTTAAGTTTGAACTTTACTGCGGTTCTAGTTTTATTTTAGCTTCATTTTGTGATTTTTAAGTTAATATATTTAGGTTTTTAGTAATGGTATGTTATTAGTTCATTTTATTATACATTTTAGAAGTTATTGCCAATAGTTAGTTTGTTGTTTAATTATTTGAATTATTAGTTAAATTTATAATAATTTCAAGTGAAATATAATCCTAATTTTTTGTGGCTAAAATGAGGGTTGATTAATATATTGCGGAGTTGAGCTCTATATTTGTTGATTTTTTGAGATAAACTTTTGATTTATTTGGTTAGATAGACATGAGTTTGATGATGAGATTGACTTTTGGTTAATGTAGAGATTGAAGTTTGATTTGAAGATTGCTAAAATGAGTTTTAGGTTGTTGCTCCAAGTACTCTTGCATCATTTTTTTTCATGTTTAATTTTTACTTTGAATAAATAGTTTTATTCATAATATTTCACTGTGAAGTATTTGTAGGTAGTTTAATTAAATTGGTTATGGATAAGTCTTGGATGTTTAACGACCGAATGTCAGCCGAATACAGTTAAGAGTTGAACTTTTATTAAAAAATGAATTATGACATTTGAAAGGACTAATGTCATTAGTTGTCCATGTATGAAATGCGTGAATGTCAAGTCTCAAAATGTTAATGTAGTAAGAGATCATTTATTTTTTAATGGTATCGATGGAAGTTATAGAACATGGATTTGGAAGGAATTAGTTTCAAGTACAAGAAACATTTAAAATGTTTCAACTGAAGTTGAAGATGAAGACAACGATGATGATGACCCTGTAGGGATGTTTGAGGCTGCACAACATTATTTTAGCGATAAATTTTAAGTATTTTAGAAATCACTAGAATATGCGAAGAAACCATTATATGAAAATTGTAAACATTTTACCAATATATCAATATTGATTAAGCTTTATAATTTGAAAGCAATGTTTGCATGGGGCGATAAAAGTTTCTTAGAGCTATTGGAATTGTAAGATTTTATTCCATAGTCCTAATGAAATTTCGACATCCACATATTATGCCAAAAATATCTTAAGTACTTTAGGATGAAGTATGAAAAGATTCATGCATGTACTAATGACTGTTGTTTGTATCAAAAAGAATTTGATGATGCATAACTATGTCTTACTTGTGGAATATCAAGATGGAAGCTTCGGAAGAATGTGAACGAAGATGGGATAAGAAAATTTCAAGCAAAAGTAATGTGGCATTTCTCTCCCATTCTAAGATTTGAACGAATGTTTTGAAATAAATAAATTTCTAAGCTATTAATGTGGCATGCTTCTAGTTGTCAAATCGATCAGTATATACGACACGTAGCTGACACAGTATCGTGGAAAGAAGTAGACATAAGGTGGCAAGATTTTAGTCGTGAAACGAGAAATTTTCGTTTACCCTTATCAATTAATGGAGTTAATCCCCATGGTGATCAAAGTAGTAGATATAGTTTTTGGCCAGTGATGTTGATGACATACAATCTACCTCCATGGTTTTGCATGAAGCACAAATACCTAATGTTAAATGCATTAATCTCTAAACCGAAACAACTCGAAATGACATAGATGTTTATCTAGCTCCATTAGTTAATGATCTAGAAATGCTATGGAACGTTGGAATCGAATGTTTTGACCCACATCGACAAGAACGTTTCACCTCGAAAGGTATTATATTGTGGACCATTAATGATTTTTCAGCATATGTTAATCTATGTGGATATACTTTTAAAGGGTATCATGAATGTCTGATTGTGGAGAAAAAACAACATTTATTTATTTACAAAAAGGTAAAAAGATAACATATCTCGGACATCGAAAAGTTTTACCAATGGGACACCAATATAGAAGACAAAAAAAGATTTATTGGAGAAAAAAAAATTGAAATAGCTCCCAAACCCTTAAATGGTGAAAATGTTCTTGCATAAATAAGTGCTACTAAATTTACGTATGGAAAGAGGAAACTCATAAAAGACCATACTACCAACTCTTATTGGAAGAAAAAATCAAAATTTTTTTGGATTTGAGTATTGGAAAAATCTTCATGTGCAACACTGTTTAGACGTCATGCATATTGAGAAGAATGTATGTTCTAATATAATTGGAACTCTTCTTGATATTCTAGGAAAAACCAATAATGGATTAAAAACACGTCAAGATTTCATTGGGTTGAACATCAGAAATGAATTGACCCTAGAAATGATAAGAAAAAGAATAGTCTTACCTCCAGCATGTTACACACTAACTCGAAACAAAAAATTGAATATATGTACACATTAGCTGATATTATAGTGTCTGAGGGTTATTCATCAAACATAAGCAAATTACTGTCTCTCACAGATTTGTAACTTACAGTCTTAAATCGCACGATCATCACGTTTTGATGCAATAACTTCTACTTGTAGCAATTCGTAGTGTTCTGCCTAAACACGTTAGATCTGCAATTATTCACCTTTATTTCTTCTTCAACGTTATATGTTGTAAGGTGATTGATTCAACCAAATTGAAGAGGCTCGAGAAGATGTAGTGGTGTTTTTATGTTTGTTAGAAAAATATTTTTCACTATCATTTTTCACAATAATCGTACTGCTTGTGGTCCATCTAGTAAGGGAAATAGAAATTTGTGGACCTTCTTATTTGAGGTAAATGTATCTTTTTGAAAGATATATGAAAATTTTGAAAGGTTATGTTCGTAATAGAAATCGACCGGAGGGATTCATCAGAGAGAATTACACTGTAGAAGAGTTGATAGAGTTTTGTTCTAAATTTTTACAAGGAATTGAATTAGTTGGGTTGCGATCATATAAAATAATACATGTCAAACTATTTAATCGCCTAGTGTCTGCCGCTGATTATATAAAACCTGCCAGGGATATGATTGATCAAGTTCATCTGTATGTACTTCATAATGTAGATGAAGTGATTCCATATGTAGATCAACATATGAATATGCTGTCTAAACTGAATCCTACTAGGTCCAAGAATAAAAAGTGGCTTTAAGATGAGCATAATCGCAAATTCAGTTGTTGGTTGCGTGGTCGAGTAGGACTCGGTTTAGCAGTTAGAAATAATTGTGTATCATCTATATTAAGGTGGATGGCACATGGATCACGTTCAAAAGTTAACACATATAATAACTACATGGTTAATGGTATTCAATATCAGAAAAATAAACGTGATGATAATAGAAGCGTGCAAAACAATGGAGTAATGATAAGAAAACAAACTATACAAGTGAACAGTTCTAAAGCCAAAAATATAATTACATTAGACATGACTTTTTTTGGCGTAATTCAAAAAATATGGGAGCTTGATTATCATAGTTTTACCATCGTCTTATTCAAATGTGATTGGGTGGATAACAATGAGAGACTTAAGTTAGACGACATTGGCTTTGCGATTGTAGACCTTTATTGAATTGGTCATAAATCTGACTCTTTCATATTGGCCTTGCAAGCGAAACAAGTGTTCTACATTAAAAATCCAATTAATCCTCAATGGTTCATGGTTTTAATTCCTTCTAAAAAAATAGTAGAAGAAAACAATAATAAAGAAGTTTATATCAATGAAGATTGTGATTATGGTGCTATAGAAAAGCTGTCTTATATTTTTGATGAGAACTCATGCACATACATTAGAAGTGATTGTGAGGGTGTATAACTTAATAAATAGGTTGGAGTTATGTTATTTTATTTACGATTTATGAATTCGATGTAATTATTCTATTTATTAATTTAATCATTTTACTTAAATTCTTTTTATAACATTTCGTAATTTTAACATACATTTTTTATTACACATATTCACATTATGTCCAACTCCGAGAGTGATGATAATCAAATTGAGAACACTTTTGTTCGTCGGAACAGACATACTAGAGGCATCACAATGATGTGTGATCTTGCACAATCTTGAATGGTTGGTGAACGCCTCGTCATTAATATAATACCGAAAGTCTGGAAATTGGCAATAGTTCTACTAAATTACAAATTTACCTTGGGACTCTTATTAGAAAATCTATATACCTGTAACTTTTCTTGATTGGTTGAAAGATGTCTCTAACGATCTAAAAGAGAAGATATGGGTCTGTCTAAAGGTAAAATTTTACAACTATATCAATTATAATATATATATATATATATATATATATACAGACACAAGATTATTGTATTACTAATCTGACTTGGATTGTATTCACATGTCGTTTGTGTTGAATCATAAATCCAAACACTAGATTATATTGTCGGCGGCAATGAAATTCAGAACATTCAGATACAATCTTACAAAATAAATCAAAGAATTAAAGGATAAGCATGAACTTCTTGTATCCTCGCCTCGTCTATACAATTACATCCCACAAGATGAATGTGATACGTTTGTTAATAACAGATTGTCTAAAGACTTTAAGGTACTTACTTATGGTTTATATTATTATATTCTTGAAAATTAAAATAAATTTAAATGTCCTCACCATATACGTCAAATAGAAAAAAGTGAAGATGGATTAGAGAGGCAATCTCATGTTAAATGTCCTCACAATAAATGACATAGGGATATGCTCATTTGGCATTTCAACTAGTAAGTAACAACTATTTCCATCTTATATCTTTATTCATATAATTATTAGTAATCATTACATATATTTGATGTGTGATAATTTGTATACGGTCTAAATGATAGTACTGATCCATCATGGTTTATATTATTATATTCTTGCAACGCTATGGAGAGAAGCTCGTAAAAATAAGAAGAAAGAGATTTTCGACTCATAAACTATTAAAACAGTCAAACGAATTATAAGTGTATGTTCATTATGTTTTAACTTAAAGTATTATTCATATACTGTACAATTAATAAAAATCAATTTGGTTATGGGATGAGTTTCATCAGT
>JBBMEG010081053.1:0-10396 GCA_037832605.1 Cyclanthera cordifolia
GTATTCCTACTTATTCCCTTACTACCGTTTTCTGACTTAGGCATCGGAGGCCCTGTGGCTCACACCACACCGGTGTGTCCTAATTCTATCTGTTTTGCAGGTTCTTTCGTCCTCTACCAAATACATCGTATTGTGGATAGACCGTTGACCATTTTTCGGCATCAACAATTGCTTTAATTTCCCTGAGGTTGGATTTTTTTTTAGTTCATAAATTGTAGTATGTAATTATCACTTAATTCATAATCAATACTTATACTTTCTAATTGTAGTCGGCAATTACCACTCATTCACACTTTTTTTGGTGACTAAGATCTAATCATCAAGAAAAGCCTTCAACATTGAGGTTATCCTTAGTTTACACAAATTTGTATTATTTCTGAATGTCTATATTACATTTTGATAAAACATTACTTAATATTTATATTTTATAACTCGTTAACAAATGTAATTGAAAACTAGAAAACATTGGTGAGCATAAAAGTAGAACTCTTCAGTGATTTTGCTATAATTGAATTAATCTAATTTTGGTGAGCATAAAATTAATATATATATATATATATACACACACACCCGTTTACAACCACTTCTAATTTCATTTTAAAGTAATATGAATCCAGTTGAATATATAATAAAATATCAATCTTTTTTAAGTAATTGAACATTATTTAGACTAAAATAAAACTTAAATTCACTTATGCTTTTGATTTTGCTATAATTGAATTAATCGAATTTTATATACAAAACATCGACTTAATTTTAAAGTTATTTGATTTTTCTATAACTAAATTAATCAAATTTTATATACTTCATCAACTTTCAACTTAATTTTAGACTCCCAGCACAATGAAACCCTTACCATTGTGATTTATAACTAGAAAATAGTAAAAAATAAAATAAAACAAATAGATATAAAATTGGTATGACTTTGAAGATAATACTTTTGAGTTAGGCTGGTTCCCATCTACAACTTTAGTTTACAAATTAATTATCTCTAAAATGATACTTATAACAATAATTAAATACATAAAATAAGTCTATGCTCATTGAAAATATTAACAAAATTGAAATAATTATACGCTCATTGATAAGATCTTTCAAAAAGAAATCAATAAGTTTTAAAGCATTTTATCTCAACTTCTTTGAAAATCATGTATTTAAAAGTATACTTCTTCTGAGCATGATTGTAATTCAAAATAATATAACATTAAATAAAATTCATATTTTCAAGATATAATCACTTGCATTTTGATGATTTGAAATATATAGGTTTTATATTAGTGTATTTATATGTTTTTTGCATTTCCTTATTTTAGATAATGGACCCCGGTAAAATGGTTTCAGTATTGACAATATTGTATAGATGACAATATTGGGGTTTCTTCTAGCAAACCCAATAATGAACTATAACCCTATAGAAGAAACCCCAAAGTATTCCTATTTCTTTCGACATCATTTTCACCAAATGATCATTTTCACGATGATGAGAGAAAGTGATGTAGCTTGTCTTAAGACAACTAGGATGATTCGTGCTTGCTTCCAAACTTTATGTGACTTGTTAAGGACTCATGGTAGTCTTGACGGTACAGATTACATTGATGTCGACGAAATGGTAGCCATGTTTCTACATATAATGGCCCATGATGTGAAGAACTGCGTTATTCGACACATTTTTACAAGGTTCAGTGGAACAGTATCACTACACTTTCAAAATGTCCATATTGTTGTGATACGTTGCCACGAGATTCTATTGAAAAAGCCCGAACCAATTCAAGCATCATGTAGTGGTAGTAGATGGAAATAGTTTGAGGTAACCATTGTAATACTTAGTAAACCAAACTAATTAAGTTTGAAGACCAAGTTCATTTCTTTATTTATTAAAACCATGTAGAACTGTCTTGGCGCATTGAATGATACTCATATCGAGATGCATGTTCCTACTGAAAAATGTGCCTTCTTTAGGAATAGAAAGGGTTTCATCACAACAAATGTCTTAGCTGTGTGCTCTCCAAATGGAGAGTTTATTTACGTTCTAGCTGGGTGGGAGGGTTCAGCAGCTGACTCTAGAGTACTTACAGATGCTTTATCACGTGACAATGAATTTAACGTTCCTGATGGTAATTAACATTATTCATAACATAATACTTCAATTTAGTAATCGACCAAAATTGAATTCCTCCTTTTATCCAGGTTACTTATGTGATGCTGGTTATCCAAATGCCAAAGGATTTTTAGCTCCCTATAGGGGGGAGCGTTACCATTTGTCTGACTGGTAGTAATCCATCACAAAATCTTAGAGAATTTTTCAATAAAGCTCATTCATCAACAATGAATATAATCGAAAGAGCTTTTGGTGCGCTAAAAAACCATTGGGCCATTTTACACAAAAAAATTTCTATCCACCGAAGGAACAAGTGAAGATCATAACGGCATGTTTTCTACTACATAATTTGATATGTAGAAAGATGAGATCAACCATTGGATTGGAAATATTAGGAGAAGTTGATCCTATTGATACCCAAGCTGAAATGGACAACCACCCCAACATTAACTACGTCAAGACATCACCTCAGTGGTCATATTTTCGAGAGTGTCTGGCCGAACGAATGTTTGAATCCGCCCAAGCTTTTAGATCTTAGACTAATCATCTTCATATTATATGTTTTGTTCGTATATTGTATGTTGAAAAAATCGTAGAAATATATTTTTTGTGCAATTACGTTAATGCCATATATATAATGAATTTCAAATGTTCTTAAACTTTGATTAAAACAATTTACAAATTTTATGTAGAATTATGTCAGTGATTGCGATAAACATTTGTCACAATTGGACTGCCTTAGAAGACATTATTCTTGTTCATGCGCTGGTTCATCTAGTGCAAGTTGGGGGATGAAAATCCGACAACGGTTCTTTCTAGAACAAGTACCACAACAAACTTCTACGAATTATGCAAGACAAGATTTCTGGATGCCCAATCACTTCTATCACGATCATCAGTTATAGGGTTAAGAGTTTGAAACGCCAATACCAAGCTATTGTTGAGATGCTTGGAAATACTTACAGCGGCTTCGGGTGAAATGATGCATACAAGTGCGTTGAGGTGGAGCCCACTGTTTTCGACACATGCATTCAGGTATGTAATAATAGCTCGTGTATAAACATAGATTGAATGAACTTATGAATTTTACAATATATGGTATGTTTCAGACGCACCCGAATGCGAAGGGTATGAATAATAAACCATTCTTGCATTATGATGACCTCGCTTACGTATTCGGAAAGGATAGGTCAAGTGAATATATCACAGAGATATCACAGACAAGGATTGGAACATGTAAAAAGAGGAGGGGGGGGGGGGTGTTCTCAAGGGTATTATAGGTCTCAGCCTCCTATTGTTCAGAAGGAAGAATCAAACATCCCCACAAGCAGACCAGCTAGGGGGTCGACCTCTTCTGTGGCGTAAAAAAGGAAAAGCGTGTCACAAAACAAGGAGCTACTTGATATTATGTGAGTACGATTGGATATGAAAAACACAAAGACACGAAGATTTCTGAATGTCCAACCACGACAGATAAGGAAAAATGAAGCAAAGAGGGCAAAAGTAGCAGCCATTCTTCCTAAATTAAGCCCGCCATTAACGACTTTTGAAAGAATTGCCTTGATGAATGTTCTTTTAGTACCTCCCAAGGATCAACGCGACTATTGCGACTACCTGTTAAACAAGGATCATTGATCCCAATCTCTTCTTCCTTTTTTTGACTATGGACAATACTCATAGGATGACTACATTTTCACTCAACTTTTGTCTTTTTGTGAACATTAAATGATTTGCTTTTCTATGACTATTTTACTTATGTTTTATGTGAACTCTTTTTTTGTTCTCATAAGATTACATTTCTTATGACAAATTGGTGTATTCCTTTAATATTTTGAAGTTAATGTCATATAAGTATTATGTTATTGCATATGCAATTTCAATTCGAATATGAGCGTTCATAATACAAGCATTATTTTAAATTTATAATTTGCATAGTAACAAAAAAAAAAAAATAATAAAAACACGAATTTAAAATTATAAATGAAAAATTCAGCTTAACTTAATCCTTGCATCAAACACAGTTTAACTTAATACTCAGCTTAACTTAATCCCTGCAACAACCAACATTCAGCTTAACTTAATCCAACTTAACTTAATCCTTGCACCAAACACAGATTAACTTAATCCTTCAAATTAACTTAACACCCAGCTTAACTTAACACCGACTAACTTAACCCTAATCCCTCCACCAAACACAGCCTAAGCCTTTTTATAGTTCTTAGAATGACACACTTGGGTAAAGAAATCATCTAAGCAAGTGAAACAATCTTAGATTTAAAGCATTCTTGAAGTAGAAGAATACTTTGAGAAACCACGACTACTAGCCTTTGATTTTTATGATTTTTTTTTTTAAATATTATCCTTCGCATTGTTATTTTGGTATCTGTTTTTGCCGCATCAATTTCTTCAAATTTTTGCTCCAACTAGAGATCCCTTACCCCTAAACTTAAACTCTTCACTGCCCTCAATGAAGGTGCGTTCATTTCTCCCAAACTTTGTTATTTCTAAGTATGAAGAATGATGGTTCAAGCTTTCTATCTAAGGATTAAGCTAATCGAAGCTTTGGGATATTTCAAATCATTTCCTAAAACCAAAAAGTTTTCGCTAGGCAAGCTAGTTTTGTTTTACTCAGAAATTTTTAAGAATGGAACTAAATGCTTAGATAAATGTAATAAACCTTTTATCAACAAGTAAGTAGATGCACACAATAGTCAAATCTAACAAGTTTCAACTAGTCAATGGATTTGAATCATGTAAGTGAACTACTAAGATCTTAATCAACTTTATTTTCAAAAATTTGAAAAAAAATTAAAATTGCAAAAGAAATGAAAAATATAATGTATCGATGCAATGTTTATGCGTGTGACAATAAAAATCTAGTTAGATAGAGCAAAGACATAATAAGATAGAAAAGAATGAAGCTGCATAATATATTCATTACTGTCAAAAATATGTTAGTAATATATGTATAAGTAATGAATAAAAATAATTCATAAATAACAAGGAAAGAATTTAAAATGAACGACTCCGGCTAGATAACTCTTCATTCTCTTGAATAGGTGAAGGTGGGGCCCATGGTTGAGTAACTTCACTTGAGAATGTGGAGACCTGAGTGCCCTTCGCATTGGCCTCGACGAACTGCGTATTCTCAATAAATCGAGATTGCATGAAAAAAAATACTCATGTCGGCTCTTTCTTTCAGCCAATTGCCTTAGGACTTCACTGATGCCCGCCTCAACATCGATGTTCTTCCTACCCACGACCACTCTTGTTCTAGATTTGGCTATTTGATATGGTGGACGAGGTGCTAATGTTGTGTCAGGTACTGTTGGTTGGACTTCTTGGCTTAAGAAAATGAGGGTGGTTATATGAAGAAAGAAGATCGAGCCTTGCGTCTTTTTGATGCAGCGCTTCATCTCAACCTCCAGGGTACGGCCCACATCAATAATTAGCCTCACTTCTAGAGCATAGAGGAGAGATGCCCTTGTTTTTGGCACATCTGTATCATGAGTAGTTGGCACTAAACTTGTTTTCACGAAGTTTAGCTAACAGTGTGCTTCTGCATTAAGGAATGTAGTTTGTAACACTCTTCATCTGTTTGTGACCTTTCAAACAGCCACTAACTCTCCTATGGTGTCGATGAACTCTCTTAGCTGCGATAGTGTCGGCTTGACCACCAATGCGTTGTACTTTACATTGGAGTCGCATTGAAGTTTGAGTGCTTGGTTCCATGCTGGTGCGTTTCAATTGATCTGTACTCCGCAGACTCGGCTAAGATATGTTCTCTCCTTATTTAGATTTGCATAGAATTCAAGAACCCATTATGGCCTTGCTTCTTCTTATAGCCTCATAAATTTCTGCCATTTGTGCCTTGCAATGGCTTTGCTGATCTCCTCTAACAGATCGATCTTGAGAAACCCAATGCTCTTGAAGCATTGCCCTATTCTTGAGAGATATGTATCTCTCAACTGCCTTTGCATAGACTAGATTATTCTCTGGTTGTACCTTTACTCTAATGTCTTTCCGCTTCTTGGATGTGGAGGATATTCCAAGAGATTGAGCAATCCATTTCCTCTTTCTCCTCCTTTCGGCCTTATCTTTCTTCTTCTCTTTCATTGACGACTCAGGGGTCTTCTCCTTAGAGTCTCCTACCTTTGAGTCAACAATTGCTTCTTTCTCTACCCGATACTTCGGGCCTGATTCTACCATTTGCATAGGCTCAGGCATGAGCGCTGCCTCAGGAGTGGTCGCAACCATCGCCTCTGATTCATCTTCATCTTTTTCATCTTCCTTCTCTCCACTCAATGTGGTGGACTCCAATAATGCCTCTACATCGATGATGCACCAGGTGCATTTATTTTTCTAGTGTGGGTTATGTCCCGCTAAAGGATCGGAGGAAGTCCATACACCAGTAGCTATTTCTTCTACTGATGAATCTTTTAACTCCTCTGTGATTTGTTGCTCTTGTTGTTTCAATTTGTTCATTTTTAATGGTTTTGATTGGCTTTCAAAAATGATCGATTCAAGAATGGATCCTTTAAGGTTTTCGTGATAGATGGTTGGAGTGGAATCGCATTCATTGGCTTGGGGGCACCCGGAATGTCCCCCACATCTGGGTTGCGCCCTGAAAATGGAGTGGTTCCAATGTTCCTTCTCCGAATGAGAGGAATATAAAACTTTTCTACGGACTCTATTTCAGGATGAGATCCTCTCTTTTTGTTGCATTAGATGCAACCTTCTTTCCTTTTGCTTGTGATCTTGTTGATGATGTAATTTGGATGGTTTAAAGAATGGGGAAAGATTTAAAGAAAATTTGGTGTTAGAAAGATGAAAATTTTGAGAATTCTAGAGAGATTTGAGAGTAGGAATGAATTAGTGAGCAAGGTTTTATAGTTAGTAGCAAATTGGACTCAATTTTGGCTTTAAAGAAATTTTGGTTTTAGAGTTTAGGGTTTTGTTAAGAATTCTCTAAGTGTATGAACAACGAGTTTGAAATGAGCATGATAGGAGAACTAAAATTATTTCTTGGACTTCAAATCAAACAACTTGAAGATGAAATTTTCATAAATCAAAAGAAGTACACAAGAGATCTTCTCAAAAGGTTTAAGCTAGACAATGCAAAAATAGCAAAGACCCCAATGAGTACCATTGAGGGTCAAAATGTTGATATTAAAGCTTATAGATGCATGATCAGATCCTTGCTTTACTTAACTACAAGTAGGTCTGATATAATGTGTAGTGTATGTATGTGTGCTAGATTTCAATCATGCCCTAAAGAGTCACATTTGCATGCAGTTAAATGAATTTTTAAATATTTACTTGCCACATCTAAATTAGGCTTATGTGTTGGCTATTTGGTGTTTAATACCAAAATAATTAATTTATTAATGTTTCGATGAAAAGAAACCTAATCTTGATTACTAATAATTTTATTGTCTCAAGATATCCATAATATAATGCTCAAAGCAAGGATTCCAACGCAATTTGAATTACTTAAATCAGAGTTAAAACGAAGAAGTTATGGTCAAAACAAGATTGAATCCTTAAAAAGGATTAAGTGGGCAAAAAGTTGAAAACTAAAGGAATGAGTTTTCAACAAGGGCGGAATACTCGAGATGCTGACGTGGTAGCTGAGTCAATATCATAGACAATTTTAAGATTGACATGTGGAGTTTTGGACGAGTGACACAATGTGGGCTTTTGATTGATTTTAAAATTATTAAATAAAACTAATAATTTTCAAATTCAAATTCAACTTCAAATTCTAAAGTTATGAGATATGAAGCATAATTAAAATTTATTATTTTCTTTAAAATTGATTTTAAAATTTAAAATTTAAATTTAAAACGTTACCATTGAAGATTTGGAATATAATCAATATTTATTATTTTATATTATGTCTTTTAATCTCCACCATTCAATATATTTTTACCAAACTTAATTGGCAAATTAAGTCAAATTTTTATTATTCACTCCCTATATAAATCTCACATTCTTCACTAAAAATATACAACATATCTTTGAGATTTTCAATCCTCTAGAACTTAAAAGCTCCATATTGTTGCTCTCTCCAAATTTCTTCAACTTTATTTTTTTTTCATCTTGTTCTTGAGAAAGAGATAGTGTAGTGAGGATTGGTTAGCGACAGAGAAAAGTGTGTGTCCATTCTATTGAAAGAGTTAGTGTGTTCTTTACCAAAATTCCAACCATTGTAATTGTTTGATCCTAATCCGTGGGTAGGATTGAGTTTACTTTTGAACTAGTAACAAGAGTGGTATAATAATTGGACTTTAATCCGTGTAAAGAGTCAAGCAAAATTTAATATCTCAAGAGGCGCTTGGGTGGTGGAGTAGGTCGAGTTTGACCAAATCACTTTAAAAATTATCATGTCATTTTCTAGAATTCATTTCTTTTTATTTTATTCTATAGTATTTATGCTCAATTTAATTCTTGATCATTTGTTAGATAAAATTTGGTTCTTGTAATTTTTATTTCTCTTAATAGTTAATTTAGTTATCACAATTTTTAATTTATTCCAAAAGTTTGATATTTTGTTTTCTTGATCATAGTAAAGAAAAAATCATAAATATTTTAAAACTCAGTTCACCCCATCTAGGGTTATCATACCGGTCCTGTATCCTAAGAATGCATCTCTAGATTTGATTTCATATTATAATGCCGATTTTGCTGGTAGATTAACTGATAGAAAAAGTACTAGTGAAACTTGTCCTTTCTTAAGCAGTTCACTAGTTTCTTGGTATAGTAAAAAGCAAAATCATGTTGCATTATTTACTATTGAGGTTGAATACATTGTTGTTGCTAGTTGTTGTTCTCAAGTTTTATGGATGAGACAAGCTTTACGTGATTTTTGTCAAAATTTGGAACAAATTTCTATATTCTATGGTAACACTAGTTCAATTAATTTAACCAAAAATCTTGTTCAAGCAAAGCATATAGATAATCGACATAATTTTCTTAGAGAAAATGTGCAAAATGAATAAGTTTCATTAATTATGTTCCTACAAAGAAACTAGTAGCAAATATTTTTACAAAAAACTTTAAATGAAGAAGCCTTTTCTAAAAATAGACTTGCACTTGGTATCATTTACATTAAATGATAATTTTATTCTTCTTTAAAAAAAAAAATAATAGTATATATATATATATATATATATATACACACATTTTTTTTCTTTGTTCAATCGAGGTGGTGATTTTCTTTTTTTATCTTGTATTAAATTGAGAGGGAGAAAATATATTTTTGTATCTTTTTCGTGATAACAAAAGGGAGAGCATATTGATGAATTTTAAAATGATTATTTTGTGGTTTGTCATCATCAAAAAAGGGAGATTATTAGCTTTAAGACTTTAAATCAATCCAAATATTTTGATGACAACCTAAATTGTTGTACTCACTTTTTTAGTGTTTCAAAGAGTCTATCTTGTAGATATCAAAAAGAAGATTTCAATGCATCTCAAACCGTTCGAATCGTTGTTCAAACGAGAGAGATATGAAGAAATCTAGATTGTGAAAAATTGCCTAATTAAAGAAAAACGAGATTTTCTCTTTATTTCTCATTATTATTAATCCAAAATTCTTTCCATTTCTCATATATTGAATCTCAACCATCCATATCTTTTGCCTTAAATTCAATGATCATATTCTATTCCATCTCCATAAAATCTCATCCATTTACTCATTTTACCGTGAATTTAATGGTCATGTTTTAATCTTCTCTCCATTTAAATATTCTATATCAATCTATCAATAGAAGATTTCTCCAACAAGCCTCCATATTGTCAAGCTATCAAAAAGTGTTGGTAATTACATCTCAGCTACTCTTCAACGGCATCGTGAAATTTTTGTTAGAATGCTTTTACTTTGTGTATCAACTTGTGTATTTTCCTACAAGAGGTCCTTTGAGTGAAAATTATTTTTTTGTGTTCTTTAAGATTTTTAATAAGGTGTGGGATACACCTTGGGTTGTGAAATTGACTTGGTTTAATTCTGAACTATTAAAAATGATTTAGGTTTCTCTTTAGCCTAGAAAAAAGATAATCGTGTAGGTTTGATTCTTCACTGAATAAGAGGATCACCAATAAAATCCTCAAGAATGAGTCTTTGGGGGCAGAGTTGGAATTTTTCGAACCACCAAAAAACTTTTGGTGTCTTCTTTCGTTTATCTTTTACTTTTTGCAATTTCAATTTCGCATATACTTTTTGTTAGTCTATGAAGTAGAATTTGATATAGTTGATTGATTGTATAGTTTAATAAAGTAGATTAATTCCCCCCCCCC
>JBBMEG010081054.1:0-10392 GCA_037832605.1 Cyclanthera cordifolia
CATTTAGGCGACCCCCGGGGGGTCGGTAGTGGCGAGGCTGACTCCCGAGGAGTCAGGAATGGAGATGGCCGACCCCTAGGGGGTTGGCGAAGGCCTGGCCGTCCCCCGGGGGGTCGGCAAAGGCATGGCCGACCCCTGGGGGGTCGGCAATGGAGCTGGCCGACCCCCGGGGGGTTGGCAAAGGCGTGGCCGACCTCCGGGGGGTCGGCAGGAGCTTTGGCCGACCCCCGGGGGGTCGGCAATGACTTTGGCCGACCCCTGGGGGGTCGGCAATGACTTTCTTGTCCTTCGTGCGGGTCCCGACCTCTTCCGAGTCTTTGGGGATATTTTTGGTTATAACAATTATGTAACTAACACTTTTGTTATTTCAATGATTCAAATTGAGTATTTTGAAATTCAATATTAAATTTTTTTCAATTTTGAAACGTAGAGACAAAGTAGAAATTAGATCGCAAATGTGATGACTAAAATATATTTTTAATTGCTTTTTATTAAATTTGTACAAAAAAAGAAATAAAAAGGAGAAAATATTTTTATTAATTTAATTTTATATATATAATTCCCAAAATAACTAAAAAAATTATTTTCTTATACAATATGATTTCTTTTTTAGTTTTGGCTCTCATGATAAACTGATGATAAGTAGGTTAAATGAACAATCTTCATCCTTATCTATAACAATTTTATTTAATTTTATTATTTTTAATTTCAAAAATGGTATGTATTTAAGGAAAAGTGATGATAAATTGATGATATGAAGGTTAAATAAAGCCTACTTTGGCCGACCGTCGAGGTGTCCTGACCTACTTTTGCAAGCCCTCAAGGGGCCGGGTAGATTGGACTTGGCCGACCGTCGGGGTTGCTTTTGCTATCATCTATAAGGGTCTCGACCTTGTCCAAACATTTCGAGAAATATTTTTTCCTATAACATTTACCCCTACTTTACATTTTCAGGCAAAGTAGTGGCCGAATTTTAAAGAGTAGTTTGTAACTTAGGATTTTCATGTTAAGTAGGCTCTTTTTTTGAGTCGTGCCACTTTTTAGCACTTTTCAAAATTTTGGCAAAGTATGTTTACCTTGTAAAGAGTCACCACTTTTTGGCATTTTTTTTTTGAAATTGTGGCTAAATTTCTCTCTTTTTAGAGATTCACGCCTTTATGCATTCTTTTCAAAATTTTGGCTAAGTAGGCTCCCTTTTAAGAGACTCATCACATGATAGCATTTTTTGGAAATTTTGGCTTAGTAGGCTCATTTTTTAGAGATTCACCACCCCTTACAACTTTTTGGAATTTTGGTTAAGTAGACTTCCTTTTTAGAGACTTACCATCATTTAGCACTTTTTTATAATTTTGGCTAAGTAGACTTCTTTTTTAGAGACTCGCCACCCATTAACATTTTTTTTAGATTTTTTGCCAAGTAGGCTCTCTTTTTAGAGACTAACCACCTTTAGACACTCTTATCAAAATTTTGGCCAAGTAGGCTCTTTTTTTAGTGACTTACCGCCTTTATACTTTTTTTTTTTTTTTACTAAGTAGGCTCTCTTTTAAGAGACTCTCCACCTTTAGGTTCTTTTTTAACAACATTTTGGCTAAGTAGGCTCTCAGTTTAGAGATTCGCCACCTTTTAGCACTTTTTTTACATTTTTGCCTCTTTGTAGCTGCCCTCTTCAATTTTACACATGGCTATATCTTTTGATTATGAGAATTAAATTCATCATACTTTAGCCTCCTATTCTTTAAAGAGGACTCGATGTAGTGCATTGGTGGTTAGATCCGAATCCGAGTCGGTTGCTTTAATTTTGACCCAAGGTGACTTAGATAAACTTACGGCAAAGTACTACATTCCACCTAGTGTGACCCTTAGGCTTCAAATGACTCAGAATGAATATAGCAAACCTCCCCCGAAGTGGAATTTTAGGCAACCATGTTTAAAAGGGGAGTTCGATTGCCTCTTACTCCCCACTTCAGGAGTTTTTGTGCATGACAAGGTTGGCTCCAACGCAGGTGGCTCCTAACACATGGAACATATTCTTTATAGTCTACAGTCTTTTATGGGTACATCGACTTTGAAGATTCCTTCGGTGCTTAAGATCTCAACTAGAATGGCGGATCTTACTTCTGAGGGTCATCCTCTTGCTGACAAGGATGGTAACCTTCTTTTCTTAGATCTTCTAGCAAACTTGGACATTGGGGCAGACTTAAACTATGGTGGGATAGGGACCGTCTTTGATGATGCCCTATCTCATATCTAACTTAGTCCCTACTGAGGTTGCTTTGACATACTTTCACTCTTCTGTTGAGGCGACTCAGAGTCTAGCTACTTGTACTTATGAGGAAGACTTGGCTGGCTTCTGCTGAAGGGAAGTTGATGAATGCCGCTTAGTTGGAAAATCTGGTGAAAGGTTATCCAGCCTTTGTGATTATAGAGAACAATGTTGTTTTGGCTGCTATTGGTTGGGCTCTAGATCACATTTAGGAAAGAGTAAGCTACGATAACCTCCTTTTTCTCTTTACGTCGCTTTGTGCCATAACTACTGAGAAGGTATCTAACCCTTCTCTTTCGACCTTTGAGTTTGGACTTACGAGCGACCATGTGCATGTCACCTACTATGACTTCCGCATCTTCTAAGGTGTTCCTGAAAGTGACCTCTCGGATCGAGCTCTTCTAGTTTGGCCTAACCCTCACCAATTTGGATCTAGTGAACCGGGTTTTAGTAGGTGTGGCTCGTGAAGCATGTGATGACTCTATCACTTTTCCTTTCATTATTTTTCATGTATTATTTTTCGAAGTAGAATACTTTTGTCCCTAAGTACTTTATTGAATATTGAGTACTTTTTAGTTTTTCATCTGGTGCTTTATGCTTGTATTAAAGCTTTTATCACTTGGAATGTTGCTTGAAATGTCTATCAATCCTTTTCTCTTACTTTCCTCCCATTTAAGCTTTGATTTATGATAAAACCATATAACATAACTTAAATTTAGAGAGCTTTTAAACAATGACAAAGTAGGCGTTTTTTATTGCCAATGTTTATAGTAGACTTGGATTTTTATTGATTTGTTTTTCCAAATGTAATGTATTTCAAGGATGGAGGATCTTTTTCCTTTCCATGCCCTCAAGGTGATATGCCTAGCATGTGAATTTGGTGACCTCATAAGGTTCTTTCCAATTCTGCCCTAAGACTCCACTACTTCGTTCAACGCTTCTAAGGGAAGTGTTAATGTTTATTTTTAAGGACTAGCTTTCCTCAGGCTATATCTCTTGAACTTGGGATCAATTCCTTTTCTATAGCCTTAACTTCTGTCTCTACTACCGCTCCTCGTAAGGTTATACGGTAACACTCCCAGGCGGCTAATTGCCCTCATTGAACCTGGCCTACCACCATGAATGTAGGAAACTTTGTCATTTCGGCTTCTTTTGGACCCGTCTCTCAAAGGTCCTTCAATCATGGTCTAGATCTTCTAAGGTAGAGGTGAATTTTGGCCTCATCACTTCTTGCTAGGGCACTCTTGCATTTTGTTGCTTTCCCCAACATACTCCTTAAGGTGACTCTTTCGGATAAGTGCCTCGATAGCCTTCTTCAGGTCATAGTATTCTAACGTTGTATGCATGTGGTCTTTTTGAAATAGGCAATATTTGTTCTTATTTCGCTAATCGAACCCTGTCTTCATCTTGTTAGGCCATTTTAATACCTCTTTATCCTGAATCTCCATCAGGATATGTTCTATTAACACCACGATCGGAGTATATCTTTCGAGTCGGCTGGACGACACACCTTTTGAGTCTGAATTTTCTAGGTGATCATCTGCCTTTCTCTTTCATGATTTCTCGTGATTGCATTCTCGCTTGTTGGTCAATTTTTTGTTTTGAAACAGACTGATTACTATCAACTTTCAATCTATAACTTATTAACTCTTCGACGCTCATGTACTTTTATACTCTAGTGAGTAATTCGATGTACAAGAGTGGGGCTTTCTTTCCTAGGAACTATAAGAAATTTTTGCTCTTGAGTCCTGCTACCATTGTTGTCAAGCAGTATCATCTGAGTATCCTTCTACTTGTAATGCCTCATTATTGAAACAAGATATCGTACTCTCGTAGGGGTCTCTTAGCTCTTCTACTAATTCACAGTCAATAGATGAGTAACTGATTTCTTCTAGTCTCGTCCACTCAGGGATTGGGTGACGAAGGCTCTGGTAAGATCTCAGAATGATGAGATATATTTCAACTTAAGCTACATAAACCATCTTCTTGTTGATCTTATGATCTTAAAAGAGAAAACTCGACACTTGATCGCATCTTTGACACCATGAAGTTCCATCCATGACCGAAATGTTTCTAAGTGCTCAATATAATCTATTAACTAGTCGTGTGCTTTTATCATCAAAAGTTTAAACTTTGACGAGTCTGCTTCTTCCATAATGGTGTTAGTGAACAGAGGTTTGATTAGGTCCACCAAGTTGTCTAGATCCAACCTGTCTTGATCTTATGCTTTCTTCATGTCTCTTAACTACTCTTGGAAAAGGCATATCTAAGCTACCCAAGGTTGGTCCTCAACTTCGCTGATTGCCTTCTTCTAACAATTTTGGTTGATGACATGTCTCAGATCCATTCCTAAGTCTAATCCTATTACCCGGGCACTTGGAACTCTCGAAAATGTTGGATGCTAGATCTTTGAAGGTTGCTTCGCGGCTAGCTAGTCCTAACTAATTGTGTTTTGGAGAGGCTTTCACTTCGAGAACAGGCTCTCTAGTGAACCAAGTACTTCTTTCTTCTATAATACCCTAATTAAAGAAAAGAAAAAAAAAAGAAATTTTAAAGGTTGACCAAGTTCGAGTGACTCGTGCTTAAGTGGTGCAATTTACATTTCTAAAGAGATTAACATTCTCTTGCTCCTTACTTATTTTTGGTTCATGCTGATGATTCCATTTCTGAGTAGATGATCATCTATAAGTTCTAGAAGCTCAAAGCTTGAAGCGTTTGGTGATTCGTACATCCTACCGTGTCTTAGAGGTAAGTAGCTCTGTGTCTATGTTGTGTACATTCTTATTTGTATGAATGCTCAATAAACCAGAGTGAGATGATAGTTATGTTGCACAATTTTAGAATGATTTGTGTGGTTTCTTAGTGTTGTTTACTCATCTCTTAGAGAGATGTATAAGTTATTAGCAATGTTCCACTCTTGTAAGAGTACAATGTGTTGTTAGTGGTGTCTTAAACCATTGACAGTGTAATGTGGGGTACTAGTGATGTTTCAATCCTTTAAGTGTGCACGCTGAGTTGATATCGATATTCTACTTATTTGAGAGTGTATGATGAGTTACTATTGTGGTTTTACTCCATTGAGAGTGTAATGTGAGTTGTTAGTGATGTTTTACTCATTTCAGAGTATAAGGCGACTTGATGATGGTTTTTCACTTCTTTATGAGTGTAGTATGACTTGCTAAGGGTGTTTCTCTCCTTTGAGAGTGCATGGTAAGTTACTAATGGTGTTTCACTCATTTGAGAGTGCAAAGTGAGTTACTAGCTCTGTTTCACTCATTTGAGTGTGCAAGGCGAGTTGCATATTTCACTCACTTGAGATTGAAATGTGAGTTGTAGATGAGGTTTCACTCTTTTAATGGTACATGGTTAGTTGCAAGCTGTGTTTCACTCAGGGTGATCAGTTAGGTATACTTCCCTCATTAAGGGTATAGTCGTACTTGTGAGTTGAAAACAACATAATGCACCTGAGTGATACACGATTATTCAAGGTGTTAGTTAAAGAATGTTTGAATGGTATCTTATGAGTCAAGGTGTGAATAGGTATGAATATGAGATTTGTCTTATTGAATGATGAGGTGTGATAAGTTGTGCGAGTGGATGATTAGAGCTAAGGACCTGTATTAAAGGAAGTTAGGGTGTAAAACTCTAGAGCAGTTATGTTGTATGCGAGCTTCATAGTTCTCAGTGGTGGTTGGAACAACGTAGAGTCGACCTTGGTTCTTGAGGTTAGGACTGATTGTTGAACTACTAGGAGGTGTCCTAGTGTCACTAGTACAATAACCACTGTTTGACTGGTCGGTCAAGTAGTTAAAAGATGTGTTAGAACGTATATCCTTAAATGTGTACCTCATGGTATGTACGTTCTAATAACCATGGATGCGAGGTGTTAATAAGGTCGAGCAAGTGGGCAAGTGTGAGTGATGTTATATCGATTAGCTCTAGGTGGTAAAGATTTATGGTGGAGTTTCTTAGAATGATGTGTAGTTAGCAAAGATCGCCTCTTTCTAATTTGGTTTGGTGCACTCATCTAGTTTTTAGTTGTGTTACTAGCTAGTTATTAGTTGTGGCATGAGTAATATGTACTTATCTACTGCATATGGAGCGGTGTTTCACGCTCTAGTTAGGGAGCTTAGTGTGTAGAGAGTTACCCTCTAGATTAAAGTACAGAGGTACATGTCGGATAAGGTGCTTCATTGTAAAAGGTTGGTAGCCTTGTGATCTTGAGTACAGCGGATATGGTCGATCCATGTACAAGAGTTATTAGTTTGACCCTTTAGCTTCCGCTGATGAATTGTAGTTTATAGCTTAGAAGGGCTACTTACTTTATACGTATATACTCACTATTGCGATGTTTTTTACTCTAGCAGGTTTGTATGAAGGGTTTTTGTGATGAGACTTAGTTAATATCCTTGGCCTAACATTGTGGTAGTTGGACAAAATCTCAAACCTAGGTTATTAAAAAAAAATTGTTTTAATCTATTATATGTTACCTTGTAGCTTCTAAGGTGTTACAATTGGTATAAGAGCAGGTTATAGATTCTATAGGCTTTATCGCAAATCGAATGTAAAACGTGTGTCTCAAAGCTTTGAAGGGTGAGATGTCTCGTCACTATGGGTTAAGGAGATTAGATTTTTGTTATTTATGCATTACGAGGGGTTCTTTAAGATTACTAAGATTACAACTTGGTAGGTGGAGGTATTGTACATTTGTCTATAGGCTGAAAGTAGACAATAGGGATGTTTGATTAGCTCTTGCCACTCTGTGAGTAGCCTGGGTACAGTGAGAGAGTGGATGGCTTATTGGATTTATGTTTTGAGCTTACCGTAGTTGAATGGTGAACTTCTCATGGGTTCGACTAAAAAAAAAGTGTTAGGGCTTAATCATTTTCCTAGTGTGTAGGTGTGGAAGGAAATAATAACTTAGAGATGTGAATGTTTTCCTTTGTGGGTATGACACTAGAGAGGTTGCACCCCAAGGGCGATAATGTGGTGTTAAAAAAAGGTTTTAAGGTATTACTTTAGAAATATACAAAGGGTGAACAACGTTAACTAGGAAACTTGTAGGGAAGAGCGAGTGAGATGAGAACGACATTTACTAGGTTATTTGGGAGGAAGAGAGTTATCTCTATAAATCTATTTTGATGGAAAGAGGGCTTCAATGAGAGTGATATAGGATGAAGAAGGGAAAGCGTGATTGAGTCATGAGTTTCAAAGATCGGTCGAAGTAGTGTTGTTTGAGTATCAAAAGGTGTTATGCATGGAGCTGACGTGACAAAAAGCATGTAGTATGTCAAGGGTTGGTGGGTACCTTTACTACTTTTTTCTTAAATGATATAAGAGGACAAATGAAATTGGTATATGCGCATCACGTGGGTTGAAAGAAGTTGAAAGTGCACAGTCAATTGGGGAGTTAAAATAGAGGGATTGAGTTCTTAAGGGTGCTCAATAACTATTTAGAGAAAGTATAGAAGTGTTGGGGTTTCGTGAAACGCTGGTGAATGTTATTTCACAATGTATAGTGATAAACAAAATAAGTTGAAAGGTTAAGTTGGGTTGATATGCATTTATGAATTAATGTGTGATTTTCCTGTTGGGAGGGTTGAGCTAAATGTTAGGCAAACCTTAGAATGTTGGGGTATGAAGTTGAAGTGGTGGTTACAATTACATCAAAGGGTAAACTGGTGGTAGAGAGAGAGCTAATTCAAATAGAGGTAGATTAATTTGATGATAGAATGGCAGTGGATTTGATGAAGTAAGAAGGATGTAATATGTGATCTTAAATTGGAAATTATATGAGAATGTTGTAGGAAACTGATAGTGTGTACCAGAATCACCGTGTGTAATACCGTGAGTTTAGTACAATATTAGTTATGCATTGAGGCGAGTTTAACTACAGTCCAAAGATGATCGTTTTCTTGAATTGACATAGATGCAACAGTATTGTCCAAAGACACCTCCGAATACCAAGGAAAGAGTATATGTGTATGTTGAGTTTTGACTCGAGTAGTGAGTTGGAATGTGGAAAGACGTGCTCTAGAGCAATAGTATATGGCATGTTATGAATAAGTTATAGAGAACATCAACTGTTCTTTCCATGTATGACACTTGCACATCAATGGTTAAATGTGAAATACTTGATGTTGATATCTAGGCCTTGAATGTTCAGTGGGTCAAAGAAGGTGGATATTCTCAAGTTAGCTACAGTATAGTTGAGGCCTATAACATGCTCGTTTTCAATTTGTGTGGTTAGTGATGTTTTCACTTATCCCTTATACTAGTGTGTGATGACTGAAAAGGTCGTGAATGACTTGCTATAAAAGTTGCAAAATCTTAAGTGTGTTTGATGGATATGGTTAAATTTAGATGCAGTATGAATGTTAAATTAGCTGGAGTCGAAACTAGAAGTATGGTGATCGAAGTATTAATTCTAGAACAGTGGGTTCAAGGGCTTGGATATGTTAAAGTCATGTGTTTAAAGACACATGATATAGCTTAAACACGCCACTACTACTTGTGAAGTTAAGAAATGTCAAATATTTCATAGGGGTAGTGGAAAAGAGTTGAGGAAACAAATTAAGGCTTAAATAATCTAAGATCTCATTGTGGTCGAGTTGTCTATGCAAGAGTAGTATATGGTGTGCTTAGCTCGAACTCTATGTCTACTTATGTTATGAGTATGAAGTAATTCTTAGTGAAATATGTCAAGTAGAGAGTGTTACAAGCATGTATGAGTAAAAGATGCTTATGTAAAAGTATGAAATAAGATTAATAGTTGGTGATGAAAATTTTCGAGGACGAAAGATCTTTTAAGAGGGTAAGAATGTAATACCCTAATTATAGAAAAGAAAGGTCAAGGTTAAACATTGACAAAGTTCGATCCACGTTGTATTGGTTAGGATCAAAGTGGCGTTGTTGGGTGTGTCGTGTGGTCGCTGACTCGTGTTTAAAAGGTGCAGTTATCATTTCTAAAGAAAATGATGTCGTCTTGTTTTCATTTATTTTCTATTTATGTCGATGATTCCATTTTAGAGTGAATGATCATCTGCTGGTTGAAGGAGCTCAAAGCTCTAAGCGTTTTGTGATGAATACATTCTACCTCGGCTTGGAGGTAAGTAGATATGTTTCTATGTCATGTACATTCTTACTTTTTGAATGAATGCTCATGAAGCTAGTGTGAGATATTAGTTGTGTTGCACACTTTTATGGTTATGTATGGTTTGTTAGTGGTGTTTACTCATCTCTTAGTGGGATGAATGAGTTGTTGGTGATGTTTCACTCTTGTAAGAGTTTAGTGTTTTGCTAGTGCTGTCTTACACCATTGAGAGTGTAATGTAAGGTACAAATAATGTTTCGTTGGGTGAGTTGATACAGATGCTCCACTAATTTAAGAGTGTACAATAGGTTGTTTTGTTGCTTCACTCTAGTGAGAGTGCAATGTGAGGTGCTAGTGATGTTTCACTCATTTAAGAGTATATGGTGAGTTGATGATCAAATTCATCCTTTGTGAGTGTAGTGTGTCTTACAAAGGGTGTTTCACTCATTTGAAAATGCATAATGAGTTCTTAAGGGTGTTTCACTCCTTTGAGAGTGCTAGTGAGTTGATAATGGTGTTTCACTCTTTTATGAGTGTAGAGTGAGTTGTTAGCGTTTTTCACTCATATGAATGTGCAAGACAAGTTGCTTATCGAGTTTCACTCACTTGAGAGTGCAATGTGAGTTGTAGATGAAGTTTCACTCTTTTGAGGGTACATCATGAGTTGCAAGTTATGTTTCACTCATTTAATAATCTAGAGTGACCAGTTAGTTGTACTTCACTCGTTAAAGTTGTAGTCATACTTGTGAGTTGAAAATAATATAATGAACCTGAGTGATACTCGATTGTTCAAGGTGTTTGTTAAAGAACGCTTGAATGATATATTATGAGACTAGGTGTGTATGGGTCTGAATATGAGATTTGTCTTATTGAATGATGAAGTGTGATAAGAGTATAGAGGTGCATGTCAAATAGAATGGTGCACTCTAAGAGGTTGGAAGCCTTAGGGGCGTGTTTGCTGGAGGGATTAGGGTTAAGTTAGTCGGTGTTAAGTTAAGCTGGGTGTTAAGTTAATCTGAGAGATTAAGTTAATCTG
>JBBMEG010081055.1:0-10392 GCA_037832605.1 Cyclanthera cordifolia
TTTCCTAAATAATATTCAAACAAATAAAGTTTTAAGGTTATGAAAATATTCATTCTAAGAATAATTATATTAAAATGGTCATATTCTTATTTCTAAGAATATCTTTTCAAGATAATATTCTTATTCAATGAAAAATCAATTCTCTTTTTAGGAAAATATTTATCCTTTAGATATTTTCCATAACCTAACTTTTCCATAAAAACTCCCTTCCAAAACTACACCCTCATTTTTACCTTTACTTGGGCCAAAAATTGCCTCTCATTGTTACATTTTCGATTTTTTCAAAGTGTGGGGGAGACTTGTTTTGTGTTTTGAATTTTTGGAAAGCATTCGCCGAGCCTTACTTTTTTTCGGTACGTACTCTCCTTTTTCTGACTTCACACTAACGGTTAGACATATTTTCGAAAATTCCACCTTTAGACACTTGTTTTGATTTTTTTACCCGTTATGCATGTAAGTCCGAATTTTTGGATTGTTTAGGCTCTTTTTTCAAAGACTCACCCCTTATAGTACTTTTCCAAATTTTTAGGCTACTTAGGCATTTTTTATAAAAGTCTTGCTCGTTTAACTTCCTTTCGAGATTTTTAGGCTAATTAGGCACTTTTGTAAAAAGTCTTGCCTTTTTCACCGCTTTTTGAAACCTTTAGGTTACTTAGACACTTTTATAAAAAGTCTTGCCTTTTTCACGCTTTTTGAAACATTTAGGTTACTTAGGCACTTTTATAAAAAGTCTTTCCTTTTTCACCAAATTACGAATTTTGTAGGGTACTCAGACTCTCTTAGAGACTCGCATTTTCCCTAACTTAGTTAATTGCAGATTACTTCTTACTTTAGTTGTAATTGATCCTTCGTCTGACTACGAGACCGAATCCCTTCACCTTCGGGCTTCCTCTTCACTTAAGAGGACTCGGTGAAGAGCCTTGACGGTGGGGTCGAGATCTCAAATGGCAGCGTCTATTTTAACTCAGGAGGACTTGGACCACCTTAGGACCCAGTTCCATATTCCTGCCGAAATCACTCTTCGGCTTCCGCTGGCTTCGGAGACATACACCCATCCTCCTCTAAGCGAGGTGGCCCTTTACACCACCATGTTTGACCGGGGAGTTCGGCTTCCCCTCATACCGTCTCTTCAAGAGTTCTTGGGTATGACAGGGTTGGCTCCAGCGCAATTGGCTTCCAATGCTTGGACTGTCTTTTCGGTGTTCACAGCTTTCGGGTGTACACCGGCTTTGAAGGTCCCTTCAGCACCAAAGACCTTCTTTCGCTTTACCGCTTCTGCCAGCATCCCGATGTCATTGTGGGCTGCTACCTGACGCCTAGAAGCAAGCTTTCTCCTTTGTTGAGGTGCCTCAATTTTCAGAAGGGGTGGAAGGAGCGCTGATTCTTTGCTGGAGGACCTTGGGCGGTCCCAGGTGCTGATGCCTCGCTGGCATCTCCCACTGCCTTCAGGACATATTGTATGCTTACTTTCGCCTTGGCTTTATCTGTCTTTTGGTACCGTACTAACTTTTTATTTATTATGCACATAAAACTGAATCCCCGCTCCCGAATAACGAAGTTTTACGAGATATTTATGTCCTACCCCGAGGAGGTCACTCGCAGTGCGCAGTACCTGACCACGAACTCGTTGGCGCTTTACAATCTTCTTCCAAATTCGGCAATGCCAGCTGATTCTAACTCGGAGTCACCCATCCCACAGGAAGGATCCGCTCCAGGTATGCAGCTTACTTTTTCCTTGAACTTAGCATGCCTTGAATACTTGAAATATGAGTTAACGCCTTTTATCTTGTTCAGTCGCCATGGACTACAAGCCTTCACTGAGGCGCGCGTTTGATGCAGTGACGCGCCAAACATCTCGCCCCTCTTGATATGCCTCCAACCGAATATACTGTGGACCTTACTTCGAAGGGCTGATCTCTCCCGCCTAGAGACGACGAAGACCTTCCTTTCCCCGAAGTTTCAGAGGACTTGGAAGTTGGGTATGACCGAAAGTTTGACGGACCCAGCCTCGGATTTGACCATGTCCCTTCTCCGGCTCGGACCAACTCGCGAGGTCTCGGACGCCTGTATACAGCCTTCCCCTTGGGTTCTACTCCTACCTCTTGTCAGGGCCGCACTGTCTTCTTTTGGACTTGCAGAAAGAAAAGACTCTGGCCTCCAACTTGTGTAGTGAAGTGGGGTCTTCTACAATTACTTTTACCCTAGGAGATGCCTCCCAGGTCCTGAAAGACGGGACTCGTCTAATGCACGAGGTATAACAACCCTACTTTTCGCAGCTATACTCTAATTTGAGTACGCATGCTAACTTGTAGTTTGGTTTCTTCTTGCAGGCATTCATGCACTTTGCCTCAGCTTCTCGCCACCTCTCGGAGGACTTCCTTCACACCCGCTTTTCCTTGTCTACCAGTATTGACAAGCTTTAGAGGGCCTTGATGACTTTTACCTTGCTTTACATTTTACCTTGTAGCATTTTATTTTGCAGTCTTTAATTTTTCGTCAAGGTTGTAACCCAGGACCTTTTTCTTTGAATGAAATGATGAATTTTTTTTGTGCTTCTTTCTTCTCTATCTCATATACCCACAATTTATGTTTATGAAAATGAGGTCAATATACTTAAATTAAGATAGACAAAATAAGAAAAACAACACTTTTTATTCATCAACAACTTGAATTACAATATTTTGACAGTACTTTTTCAAGTGTTCAATCGCTCCAAACATGAAGGACTTCACTATTGTAGGCGAAATTGGTGTGACCTTGTCGATTTCGTGCAGTAGTTTGGTGAGGAGCTAGACATGTCTAGGATCTTTACCAGCACAGTTTTATCCGTCTTAACTTCGCAGGCGGCATCTGACTTTGCCAAAGCATCGGCTTTGGCTCTTTGAGACCCGAGTACTTACTTGTCTTGTACGGCTTTAGCTCTTTGAGACACAAGTACTTACTTGTCTTGTACCCCCACAGGTGTTGTTCCTTGGACAACCTCACCTGGCATAAGTCCTCCTTCAACAGCCGTCTTTTTAGGGACTTTTCACCACGCCTCGTAGAGTCGTGTGGTAGCATTCCCTCGAGGACAGCTATTCGCCTCTGACTTGCCCCACCCCCATAGGACTAGGGAACTTTATCACTTGGTGGTAAGTTGACGCGACTGCCCTCAACCCATGAATCGTGGGTCTCCCTAATATTGCGTTGTAGGCAGAATCGTCGTTCACCACCAAAAAATTGACGAAATGTAGGACTATATTGTCTCCTTCGCAAAAGGTCACTAGAAGCTCAATCGATCCTTTAGGGATCAAAGTGCTCCCGCCAAATCCGACTAGGGCCATCAAATTTGGCTTGAGCCTTTCCCTTCCCAGCTTTATGGCATCGTAAGCTTTCAGCGACAGCACATCCGCCGAGTTGCCTCCATCAATGAGGATCTTTCTAACGCGGATGTTAGATATGGTCAGGGACACCACAAAGGTGTCGTTTTGCGGCTGGCACAATGCTGCAGCCTTCGCAGGAGTGAAGCCCAGTTGCTCGTCCATTACTTCCATTATGTGCACTTCTTCGCCCCTTAGGGTGTCTCTGGCTTGTCTCACTTTGTCCTTCCAACTTCAGTTGGACCCTCCTCTAGCCGGCCTTCCGATGATAGTTTTTATTTCTGGCGGCAGTGGTGACTTTTCGCCTCCCCTTTTCTTGCTAGGGGACTCAGATGCTTTTTCACCCTCTCCCACATACTTGTCCAGTCGTCCTCTTTGGATGAGGGACTCTATGGACTCCTTCAGGTCGTAGGAGTCTGAGGTAGCGTGGCCATGGTCCCTCTGAAATAGGCAGAACTTGCCTCTATTTCTTTTGTTAGATCCTGCCTTAATCCGGCTTGGCCACTTCAGCTCTTCCTTATCTTGAATTTCCATCAAAAAGTGATCTACGGGAATTGCCGTTGGAGTGTATCTTTCCAACCAGCTAGGGGGTACCCCCCGTCGTTCGACCTTCTCTTTTTTCGTTGGTCGCTCCTCCGCCTTTCACTTTCGTGATTCCTTGTAATCAGCCTCGCTGTGGCTGTCTGACTTCTCGGGCTCTAGAAGGGAGTGTCTTCCTTTTGTGCCTCCTCTGAAGTTGACCAACTCCCCTGCAATCATGTACTTTTCTGCTCTGGTTAGCAGCTCACCATAGGTGAGTGGAGCCTTTTTCCCCAACGACCACAATAATTTTTCATCCCTGAGTCCATTGACTACTGCGAGAGTCGTGCTGTCAGAAAAATCTTCAATGTTTAGCGCCTCGCTGTTGAAAGGGGCAATTTACTCCCGAAGGGTCTCTTGGCTTCTTAGCCTCACAGTCAGTTAATGTGTGACCGATTTCTTCTGATCTCGTTCTCCCAAGAATTGGGTGACGAATGCCTTGGCCAGCTCTCTAAAGGAGGCAATAGACTTACACTTTAGCTGCGTGAACCATCTTCAAGCTGGTCCCGCGAGCGTGAATGAGAACGCTCAGCACTTGATCGCGTCCCGGACTTCATGTAGCTCCATCCATGCCCGGTAGGAATCGAAGTGCTAGATAGGATCCGTAGATCCGTCGTACTCCTTGATTATAGGGAGTTTGAATTTTGATGGGACGAACTCCTCCATGATTTCTTCAGTGAAGGGGGGTCGATCCAGGTCCGGTCCGACTTGGTCCTGTGCCTTCTTCATGCTCCCCAACTGGTCTTGGAGGAGACGAAGACATTACCTGGTCCTGTGCAGCACCTCCATACATTACCTGGACTTAGTCGAATCTTCGAAGAGTCCTGACCTCCACGACCCATCCACTTAGATGGACCTAATCTTTGTAACGGGCAACGCCACGGGGTGCAACGCCTCCAAACTTTACTTGGACTCGATCGACTCTTCGGAGAGTCCTGACCTCCACGGCCCATCCACTCGGATAGACCTACTCGTTGCCGAACCCGAGAAGGGTGAGGCTGCAATGGCCGACCCCGAGGGGGTCCTAGCCTTCTTTGGCCCCTAGAGGGGTTGTGGCCTCCATTTGGCCGACTCCCGAGGGGTTGGTAATGGTGAGGGAGACCCCTAAGGGGTCAGAAATGAACTTGGCCGACCCCCGAGGAGCCGGAAATGGCGAGGCCATCCCCCGAGGGATCGGCAATGGCATGGTCGACCCTTGGGAGGTCGTTAATGGCGCGACCGACCCTCGAGGGGCCGGAGATGGCGAGGCCATCACCGGAGGATCGACAATGGCGTGGTCGACCCCTAGGAGGTCATGAATGGCGTGGTCGACCCCTGGGAGGTCATGAATGGCGCGACCGACCCCTAGGGGGTCAGCAAGGGTGTTGGCCAACCCCCAGGGGTCGGCAACGGGCTTGGCCGACCCCCTTGGGGTCGAGACCTACATTTGACTGACCCTGGGGGATCGGCGTTGGCTTATTTGTCCTTCGTGCGGGTCCCAATCTTTTTCGAGTCTTTCGATATATTTTTAGCTTATAACAACAAATAAAATGGTTAATCATGTGTGTATATATATACACACATTATTAATAATTTTATATTAAGAATAAAACAAGAACAAACCTGAGTGATGGTTAATGTGGAGATTGGTGTAGAGAAAAGTGCAACAACCAAGATTGCAACAAATTGATGCATAAGAGAAAGAGCAGTTGCCTTTAAAATACTATTGCTAAGGCAAATAGCATAATTGGCAACACTGCCTTTCAACACACAAGAATGTTTATTTTTTGTGATGACAAAAAACGTTGAAAAAAGTAAAAAAACGGTCGGTAAAAGTTTTACTGACGACGTAAAGGACGTCATAAAAAGGGTGTGAAAAACGCCAAGGGGAAAGGAATTCCCGACAACCAAAAATTCGTCGTGGCAAATTCCTAGCTAGTTTTCCGGCTATTTTGGTGTAGGGAATTCCTACCGTTGGCTAATTTTAATTAATTAATGTTTTGATGATAACAAACATGATCTTAATTACTAACAATTTTGATGCTTCAAGATTCCTCTAGTGTAGTGCTCGAAACAAGGATTCCAACGCAATTTGAATTACTCAAATCGGAGTTGAAATGAAGAAGTTATGATTAAAACAAGTTTCAACGAAAAATACCCAAGACGATGACGTGGTGGCTGAGTCGGTATCAAAGACCATTTAAAGAGTGACAAGTGGAGTTTTGGATGAGTGTCAATTATTTTTTTTTTAATTAAAATAAAAAGAGAATTAAAAAAAAATCAAAAAGTCCCGATATCATGTTTAGTGTATGTCTTTGTGCTAGATTTCAATCTTGTCCTAAGAAATCTCATTTGCATGCGGTTAAAAATATATTTAAATATTTGCTTGGTACTATTGATTTAGTCTTGTGGTATCCTAGAAATATTAATTTTAATTTAGTAGGATATTCCGATGCAGATTTCGCCGGAAGTTTACTTGATCGTAAAAGTACTAGTGGAACTTGCCAATTTCTTGGAAGTTCCCTAGTATCTTGGTTTAGCAAAAACGAAAATTTGGTTGCTTTATCTACTACCAAAGCGGAATATATTGCGGTAGCTAGTTGTTGTGCTCAAATTCTTTGGATGAAACAAACTTTATTTGATTTTGGTTTAAAGTTTGATAATGTGTCAATATTTTGTGATAATACTAGTGCTATTATTTTGACCATAAATCATATTCATCATTCAAAAACTAAGCATATTGATATTAGACATCACTTTTTCGCAGTTTTTTCCCTCAAGAATTCCTATTTTTCATGACGGCTATTTGCCATCGGGAATTCCTATGAAAGACGTCAGAAAAAGCCTATGTTTCAATATTTTATTTCTATAATGAAAACATCATTCATAAAAGTATTTATGCATCCATAATCATTATCATAAAATTATAATTTCATATGTAAGTAATAATAATATACTACAATATCCATTAAAAGGATTAAAACACCAAGTTAAGTTCTAAAACCAACCTAGGATTACAAATTAAGTTCTAAAACACACTAAGAATTACAAATCGCCTAAAGTTTGTGATTACCACAAATAGAGAAAATTATTATGTTTCTTTCTTTAAAACTCCACGAATAAACCAACAAAGAAATTTATTTATATAGCGAAAATGGTGGGAATTACCTTGGATATTAGATCAAGGATGAAAGATTAACGAAACCAAGATTCGAAGGTTCTTGAAATTGAAAAACGACAAGAAATCCTCCTAGAGTTATTGGCTATAAATGATGATAAAATGTGAGTTTCTTGCTTGAAAAATATTTTAAACTAAGGATTTTGGAGCGGAAATAACTTATCTTGAAAACAATTAACCACGAAGAACGACGAACAACAAAACAGAGGAAGAGTTCAAATTTCCTCTGCTGTTGCGACAACAAAGGTCATGGCCAAGAGAGGAGCATATTTACAAACATGAATTAAAATATTAAATTTGTATAATAATACTTGGTATGCCAAAAGAGCAGTAGCTCAATGGCATCAATGAACGCCGAATGACCATGAAGTCACGAGTTTGAATCCCCTATCCCAACTGAGATCTCAAAATTTTATTTTATAAAAATTTTTAAAATGGCAATGATGAGGAGATATTTATAGGACTGACAAAATCTTTAATAAGAGAGTGGTAGACATATTTATGATAGTTGATGATTTTTTATTATTTAATTCTAAAACAATTTGCATATTATATTATTGGTGACGGAAGAGGCATTTTTGTATTTGGCAAATTATTAATTTTTCCATTGATTAATGCTTTAATTAGGAAATAGCTTTTATAGTTCAATTGATTATAGGATCACTTGGTAAGTGGAATTTCTTTTGTGTCGTGTTTCGATGGAATAAATTTCAAATTTTTATATCTAAATAAATAGTTACATTTATTTTAAATTTAAAATTTTAAAATAAGATATATTGATGATTAAGAACTATATAAATGTATGAACAATATTTTAATTTATAAAAGAAAATCTTATGGGTAATAGGTGGGTATAAGGGATATTGAGTCAGGAGTGTTTATAAGATTTGGTGGGCGAACAAACCCATACTCCCACCCCATATGTTAAGGTAAAAAATAATTAATTTTAGCATATTGTCACTATTTTCATTTTTAATTGTAATAAATTATTAAAACCATATTCATATTAGATTTCACAATAATCATCTTTCTTATTGTACTACTCAAAATGTGGCTTGTGAAGGAAAATTATTTCTAAACTATTTTTTCGTAGGATTTTTTTTTACCATTTCAAATATGCCCTTCATTCATTATAAGGTTGTTTAGTTTTCGTAGAGGATTGAAGTATTTAAATAATAAATAATATAGATTAAAATAAAATACCTTTTTAGAATGCTATAAATACAGTATATTGATGAGAACTATAAATACTATAAATTGTAAATAAAATAAAGGTATTAGTTGAAAATTGCTAGTTTTAAAATCTTATCTACAAAGTAGTTACATTTTCTAAAAAATAATTTCTCTCTTTTTCAAATACATGGATGAGAGAGATATAAATAATGTCCAAAACACCCTTAGTTAATTTTATGGAAGAAAAAAAAAAAAAAGTAACTTCTCGACCCTTGATTCAAGTAATAAAAGATAACCAACTTCTTTTATTTATGTATATTTATATGTCTTGATCTATATTCCAAAATATGTTGTCTATAAATAGTTAAATAAAAAAAACTTAAATATCTAACAATGTAAATGTTATTGTCACGTCCATTAGGTTTCACAAAAACCAATCTCAACATTTTTTTCATCTGTAGTTTAGATCTATACATAATGGGTACCCCTATCAACAATTTCATATACGAGTACACACCCAAGGAGTAGCACGTTAAACATACATCCCTTCGTGTGCATACGAGTGCATAATGAAAAACATAAAGACACAAGTTAGTTATAATTACAAGGAAAACAGAAAAAATAGAAAATATAACAAGGGAACATAATCCATTGAGAATAGAGACTTCACTTGGGGGAGATTGTTTAAAACCATATAAACTTCTTATTATTTTTTTTATTTTCCTCGTGTAAATTCCAAAATATCTTGTATAAAAAAAGTTAAATCAAAGACTTTAATATTTAAATATCTAGGTCTTATTATGACGTTTCTTATATCTCACAACAATTAATCTAAACCATTTTTTTATGTAAAACTTCGATTTATAAGTACCGTAGTGGTACACATGGCATCCATTGTACATACAAGTACACACCCAAGTGCTAGCACGTTTAATATGCATTTATTGTGTACATACGAGTAGATATTGAAGATCATAAGACACACATTAGTTATTGTAACAACCCGAAGTTTTCAAAGTTTCAAATCAAAATTTAAAAGTTATTATTCGAAAATTTGTTAAGGGTGATAAAATTAATTAAATAATATTATTTATAGATTAAATTGGATTAATCTTATTCCAATTAAATAATGTCGTAAAATCATTTAATGACTTTTTTTTATAAAGAAAAATTAACATTTTTTTCTCCCATTATCGATAAATGTTCGCTCCCACTTTCTTTTTCGTTCACTAGAAAAAATGTTGCCCGTCTGTATTGCGCAAACCAAATCTTGCCAGCCCAGTTTCGATTTATGCCGTGCAAAGCCGAAGCACCAAAGCTGTGAGACTAGGTAATTTTTGTAGGTAAATTGATGATTTATTGAGTTTTGGCATATGATTTTAGATCTGGTTGAAATTTCACTGAGTTATATTTCTAGGCTATTGTTGAGATTAGAACATTATATGAATTTTCAGGATTATTTATCGGTAGGCCTTTTACCATTTTGTTGGTCATGATCAAATCGGAAACGGTTAATTATTTATCAGTAGGCCTTTTACCATTTTGTTGGTCATGATCAAATCGGAAACCGGTTAATTATTTATCAGTAGGTCTTTTACCATTTTGTTGGTCATGATCAAATCGATTAAATGAAACCTGTTTATTATTTATCAGGCCTTTTGCCATTTTGTTGGTCATGATCGATTAAATGAAACCTATTAATTATTTATCTATAGGCCCTTGGTCATGATCGGTTAAATGAAACTCTGTTATATGTTGGAGCGTTATGTATTTAAACCTGTGGCTTTTTGACATTTTTGTTGGCGATCAAATCGGTTAAAAGCTGAAACCTTTCATATTAAATTCTTTAATTGTGAGACGTGGTGGGGTGAGAACTTAATTAACCAATTAATGTTTTTAACGTATTAATGACATTTAGGTCATGGGTCTCTTGATTTCGTAGTACTGTTCATTTTTATGGTCATAAGTGCAATTGAAACCCATTTATTCGTTAGGGCTATTTTTAATTGCCACCTTGAGGGTTTTGGAGCTAAGGAGCTTAGAATTCGGCCAGGTAAGGAACCCTTACCCCTTCTCGTGGTTTGTGGTGTAATAGCATGTATGCACGTTGATTGAGCTTGTTGA
>JBBMEG010081056.1:0-10390 GCA_037832605.1 Cyclanthera cordifolia
GCACTCCTCTAAAACCCTAGTTCACCGATTTTTAATTTTTAATTTTCTTACGTATAGATTTATGCGAGTTTTTTAGGTTTTTGTTTTAAAAGTTGTTAGTTCATGATTTGTTCTTAATTTCGTTGGATCTTCGTCGTACAAACTCCTCCTAAACCCTAGTTCGACAAACTTTTATTTTTATTTTCTTACCTATAGATTTCTGCGAGTTTTTTTGGGTTTTTGTGTCGAAAGTCATTAATTCAAGATTTAGTTATAAGTTCGTTCGATGTTCGTCCTACACATTCCTCTAAAACCTTAGTTCAACAAACTTTTATTTTTAATTCTCTGACCTATAGATTTATGCAGGTTTTTAAGGGTTTTTGTTTCAAAAGTGGTTAATTCATGATTTGGTCTTAAGTTCGTTCGATGTTCGTACGACACCCTCCTCCCAAACCCTAGTTCGACGATTTTTTATTTTTAATTCTCTTACCAATAGATTTATGTGAGTTTTTTTAGGGTTTTTGTTTCAAAAGTGGTTAATTCATTATTTGGTCTTAAATTCATTCGATTTTCGTCCAACACACTTCTCAAAAACCTTAGTTCGACGAACTTTTATTTTTAATTCTCTTACTAGTAGATTTATGCGTGTTTTTTAGGGTATTTGTTTCAAAAGTGGTTCATTTATGATTTGGTCTTAAGTTCGTTCGATATTCTTCCTACACACTCCTCCAAAACCCTAGTTCGACGAACTTTTATTTTTCATTCTCTTACCTATAGATTTTTGCGAGTTTTTTAAGGTTTTTTGTTCTAAAGTGGTTAATTTATGATTTGGTCTTAAGTTCGTTCAATTTTCGTCCTACACACTCCTCCGAAACCCTAGTTCGACGAACTTTTATTTTGAATTCTCTTACCTATAGATTTATGCGAGTATTTTAGGGTTTTTGATTCAAAAGTGGTTAATTCATGATTTGGTCTTAAGTTCGTTCGATGTTCGTTCTACACACTCCTCTCAAACCCTAGTTCGCCCATTTTTAATTTTTAATTCTCTGACCTATAGATTTATGCAGGTTTTTAAGGGTTTTTGTTTCAAAAGTTGTTATTTCATGATTTGGTCTTAAGTTCGTTCGATCTTCGTCGTACACACTCCTCTAAAACCCTATTTTGACAAACTTTTATCTTTATTTCTCTTACCTATAGATTTATGCGAGTTTTTTAGGGTTTTTGTGTCGAAATTGGTAACATTCATGATTTGGTATTAAGTTTGTTCAATGTTCGTCCTACACACTCCTCCGAAACCCTAGTTCAACGAACTTTTATTTGTAATTCACTTACCTATAGATTTAAGCTAGTTTTTTAGGGTTTTTGTTTCAAAAGTTGTTAGTTTATGATTTGGTCTTAAGTTCGTTCAATGTTCGTCCTACACCTTCCTCTCAAACCTAGTTAACCGATATTTAATTTTTAATTTTCTTACGTAAATATTTATGCGAGTCTTTTAGGGTTTTTGTTTAAAAAGTTGTTAGTTAAGGATTTGGTCTTAATTTTGTTCGATCTTCGTTGTACACACTCCTTTGAAACCCTAGTTCGACAAACTTTTATTTTTATTTCTCTTACCCATAGATTTATGCGAGTTTTTAAGGGTTTTTGTGTCAAAAGTTGTAACATTCATGAATTGGTCTTAAGTTCGTTCGATGTTCGTCATACACACTCCCTCGAAACCCTAGTTCGACGAACTTTTATTTTTAGTTCTCTTACCCATAGATTTATGCGAGTTTTTTAGGGTTTTTGATTTAAAAGTGGTTAATTCATGATTTGGTCTTAAGTTTGTTTGATGTTCGTCCTACACACTCCTCTCAAACCCTTGTTCACCGATTTATAATTTTTTATTTTCTTACATATAGATTTAAGCTAGTTTTTTAGGGTTTTTGTTTCAAAAGTTGTTAGTTCATGATTTGGTCTTAATTTCGTTCGATCTTCGTCGTACACACTCCTTTGAAACCCTAGTTCGACAAACTTTTATTTTTATTTCTCTTACCTATAGATTTATGCGAGTTTTTTAGGGTTTTTGTGTCAAAAGTGGTAACATTCATGATTTTAGCTTAAGTTCAATCGATGGTCGTCCCCACACTACTCCGAAACCCTAGTTCGACGAATTTTTATTTTTAATTCTCCTACCTATATATTTATTCGAGTTTTTTAGGGTTTTTAATTCAAAAGTTGTTAATTAATGATTTGGTCTTATGTTCGTTCGATGTTCATCCTAAACACTCCTCCAAATCCCTAGTTCTCCGATTTTTAATTTTCTTACGTATAAATTTATGCGAGTTTTTTTAGGGTTTTTGTTTCAAAAGTGGTTAATTCATAATTTGGTCTTTTGTTCGTTCGATGTTTGTCCTACACACTCCTCCGAAACCCTTGTTCAAAAAACTTTTATTTTTAATTATCTTACCTATAGATTTATGCTAGTTTTTTAGGGTTTTTGTTTCAAAAGTTGTTAGTTCATGATTTGGTCTTAAGTTCGTTCAATGTTCGTCCTACACACTCCTCTCAAACCCTAGTTAACCGATTTTTAATTTTTAATTTTCTTACGTATAGATTTATGCGAGTCTTTTAGGGTTTTTGTTTCAAACGTTCTTAGTTCATGATTTCTTCTTAATTTCGTTCATCTTCGTCTTACACACTCCTCCAAAACCCTAGTTCGACAAACTTTTATTTTTATTTTTCTTACCTATATATTTATGGGAGTTTATTAGGGTTTTTGTGTCAAAAGTTGTAACATTAATGATTTGGTCTTTAGTTCGTTTGATGTTCGTCCTACACACTCCTCCGAAACCCCAGTTCGACGAACATTTATTTTTAATTCTCTCACCTCTAGATTTATGCGAGTTTTTTAAGGTTTTTGATTAAAAAGTGGTTAATTCATGATTTGGTCTTCAGTTTGTTCGATGTTGGTCCTACACACTCCTCTCAAACCCTAGTTCGCCGATTTTTAATTTTTAATTTTCTTACGTATAGATTTATGCGAGTTTTTTAGGGTTTTTGTTTCAAAAGTGGTTAATTCATAATTTGGTCTTACGTTCGTTCGATGTTCGTCCTACACACTCCTCCGAAACCCTTGTTCAAAAACTTTTATTTTTAATTATCTTACCTATAGATTTATGCTAGTTTTTTAGGGTTTTTGTTTTAAAAGTTGTTAGTTCATGATTTGGTCTTAAGTTCGTTCAATGTTCGTCCTACACACTCCTCTCGAACCCTAGTTAACCGATTTTTAATTTTTAATTTTCTTACATATAGATTTATGCGAGTCTTTTAGGGTTTTTGTTTTAAAAGTTGTTAGTTTCTGATTTGGTCTTAATTTCGTTCATCTTCGTCGTACACACTCCTCCAAAACCCTAGTTCGACAAACTTTTATTTTTATTTTTCTTACCTATAGATTTATGCGAGTTTATTAGGGTTTTTGTTTCAAAAGTTGTTAGTTCATGATTTGGTCTTAATTTCGTTCGATCCTCGTCGTACACACTCCTCCGAAACCCTAGTTCGACAAAATTTTATTTTTATTTCTCTTACCCATAGATTTATACGAGTTTTTAGGGTTTTTGAGTCAAAAGTGGTAACATTCATGATTTGGTCTTAAGTTCGTTCGATGTTCGTGCTACACACTTCTCCGAAACCCTAGTTCCAAAAACTTTTATTTTTAATTCTCTTACCTATAGATTTATGCTAGTTTTTTAGGGTTTTTGTTCAAAATTTGTTAGTTTATGATTTGGTCTTAAGTTCGTACGATGTTCGTCCTACACATTCCTCTCATACCCTAGTTCACCGATTTTTAATTTTTCATTTTCTTACGTATAGATTTATGGGAATTTTTTTAGGGTTTTTGTTTCAAAAGTTGTTAGTTCATGATTAGGTCGTAATTTCGTTCGATCTTCGTTGTACACACTCCTCCGAAACCTTAGTTCGACAAACTTTTATTTTTACTTCTCTTACCTATATATTTATGCGAGTTTTTTATGGTTTTTGTGTCAAAAGTGGTAACATTCATGATTTGGTCTTAAGTTCGTTCGATGTTCGTTCTACACACTCTTCCGAAACCCTAGTTTAACGAACTTTTATTTGTAATTCTCTTACCTATAGATTTAAGCGAGTTTTTTAGGGTTTTTTATTCAAAAGTGGTTAATTCATGATTTAGACTTAAGTTCGTTCGATGTTCGTTCTACACACTCTTCTCAAACCCTAGTTCGCTTATTTTTAATTTTTAGTTCTCTTACGTATAGATTTATACGAGCTTTTTAGGGTTTTTCTTTCAAAAGTTGTTAGTTCATGATTTGGTCTTAATTTCGTTCGATCTTTGTCGTACACACTCCTCTGAAACCCTAGTTCGACAAACTTTTTTTTTATTTCTCTTACCTATAGATTTATGCGAGTTTTTTAGCGTTTTTCTGTCAAAAGTTGTAACATTCATGATTTGGTCTTAAGTTCGTTTGATGTTCGTCCTACACACTCCTACGAAACCCTAGTTCGACGAACTTTTATTTTTAATTCTCCTACCTATAGATCTATGCGAGTTTTTTAGGGTTTTTGTTTCAAAAGTGGTTAATTCATGAGATGGTCTTACGTTCGTTCCATGTTCGTCCTACACACTCCTCGAAAACCCTAGTTCGAAAAACTTTTATTTTTAATTCTCTGACCTATAGATTTATGCTAGGTTTTTTGGGTTTTTAGGGTTTTTGTTTCAAAAGTTGTGAGTTCTTGATTTGGTCTTAAGTTCGTTCGATGTTCGTCCTACACACTCCTCTTAAAGCCTAGTCACCGATTTGTAATTTTTAATTTCTTACGTATAGATTTATGGGAGTTTTTTAGGGTTTTTGTTTCAAAAGTTGTTAGTTCATGACTTGGTCTTAATTTCGTTCGATCTTCGTCCTACGGACTTTTATTTTTATTTCTCTTACCTATTGATTTATCCGAGTTTTTTAGGGTTTTTGTGTCAAAAGTGGTTAATTCATGATTTGGTCTTAAGTTCGTTGGATGTTTGTCCTACAGACCCCTCCCAAACCCTAGTTCGCCGATTTTTAATTTTTAATTCTCTTACGTATAGATTTATGCGAGTTTTTTAGGATTTTTGTTTCAAAAGTTGTTAATTCATGATTTCGTCTTAAGCTCGTTCGATGTTTGTCCTACACACTCTTCCTAAACCCTAGTTCGGCAAACTTTTATTTTTAATTCTCTTACCTATAGATTTATTTGAGTTTTTTAGGGTTTTTGTGTCAAAAGTGGTAACATTCATGATTTGGTCTTAAGTTCGTTCGATGTTCGTCCTACACACTCCTTCGAAACCCTTGTTCGACAAACTTTTATTTTTAATTCTCTTACCTATAGATTTAAGCGAGTTTTTTAGGGTTTTTGATTCAAAAGTTGTTAGTTTATGATTTGGTCTTAAGTTCGTTTGATGTTCGTCCTACACACTCCTCTCAAACCCTAGTTTGCCGATTTTTAATTTTTAATTCTCTTACGTATAGATTTATGCGAGTTTTTTAGGGTTTTTGTTTCCAAAGTTGTTAATTCATGATTTAGTCTTAAGCTCGTTCGATGTTCGTCCTACACACTCCTCCCAAACCCTAGTTCGGCAAACTTTTATTTTTAATTCTCTTACCTATAGATTAATGCGAGTTTTTTAGGGTTTTTGTTTCAAAAGTGGTTAATTCATGATTTGGTCTTACGTTCGTTCGATGTTCGTCCTACACACTCCTCCGAAACCCTAGTTCGAAAAACTTTTATTTTTAATTCTCTTACCTATAGATTTTCTAGTTTTTTAGGGTTTTTGTTTCAAAAGTTGTGAGGTCATGATTTGGTCTTACGTTCATTCGATGTTCGTCCTACACACTCCTCTCAAACCCTAGTTCACGGATTTTTAATTTTTAATTTTCTTACGTATAGATTTATGTGAGTTTTTTAGTGTTTTTGTTTCAAAAGTTGTTAGTTCATGATTTGTTCTTAATTTTAATCGATCTTCGTCGTACAAACTCCTCCGAAACCCTAGTTCGACAAACTTTAATTTTTATTTCTCTTACCTATTGATTTATGCGAGTTTTTGAGGGTTTTTGTGTCAAAAGTGGTAAGATTTATGATTTGGTCTTATGTTCGTTCCATATTCGTCCTACACACTCCTCTGAATTCCTAGTTCGACGAACTTTTATTTTTAATCCTCTTACCTATAGATTTATGCGAGTTTTTTAGGGTTTTTGATTCAAAAGTGGTTAATTCATGATTTCGTCTTAAGATCGTTCGATGTTCATCCTACACACTCCTCCCAACCCTAGTTCGCCGATTTTTAATTATTAATTCTCTTACGTATAGATTTATGCGAGTTTTTTAGGGTTTTTGTTTCAAAAGTTGTTAATTCATGATTTGGTCTTAAGCTCGTTCGATGTTCGTCCTACACACTCCTCCCAAACCCTAGTTCGGCAATCTTTTATTTTTAATTCTCTTACCTATAGATTTATGCGAGTTTTCTAGGGTTTTTGTTTCAAAAGTGGTTATTTCATGATTTGGTCTTACGTTCGTTCGATGTTCCTCCTACACACTCTTCCGAAACCCTAGTTCGAAAAACTTTTATTTTTAATTCTCTTACCTATAGATTTATGCTACTTTTAGCGTTTTTGTTTCAAAAGTTGTGAGTTCATGATTTGGTCTTAAGTTCGTTCGATGTTCTTCCTACACACTCCTCTCAAATCCTAGTTCTCCGTTTTTTAATTTTCAATTTTCTTACGTATAGATTTATGCATGTTTTTTAGGGTTTTTGTTTCAAAAGTTGTTAGTTCATGATTTGGTCTTAATTTCGTTCGATCTTCGTCGTACACACTCCTTTGAAACCCTAGTTCGACAAACTTTTATTTTTATTTCTCTTACCTATAGATTTATGCGAGTTTTTTAGGGTTTTTGTGTCAAAAGTTGTTAATTCAAGAGTTAGTTATACGTTCGTTCGATGTTCGTCCTACACACTCCTCTGAAACCCTAGTTCAACAAACTTTTATTTTTAATTCTCTTACCTATAAATTTATGCTGCTTTTTTAGTGTTTTTGTTTCAAAAGTGGTTCATTCATGATTTGGTCTTAAGTTCGTTCGATGTTCGTACGACACACTCCTTTCAAACCCTAGTTCGATGATTTTTTATTTTTAATTCTCTTAGCAATAGATTTATGTGAGTTTTTTAGGGTATTTGTTATAAAAGTTGTTAATTCATTATTTGATCTTAAATTCATTCGAACTTCGTCCTACACACTTCTCCATAACCCTAGTTCGACGAACTTTTATTTTTAATTGTCCTACCAATAGATTTATGCGAGTTTTTTAGAGTATTTGTTTCAAAACTGGTTGATTTATGATTTGGTCTTAAGTTCGTTCGATATTCTTCCTACACACTCCTCCTAAACCCTAGTTCGACGAACTTTTATTTTTAATTCTCTTACCTATAGATTTATGCGAGTTTTTTAAGGTTTTTGTTCAAAAGTGGTTAATTCATGATTCGGTCTTAAGTTTGTTCGATGTTCGTCCTACACACTCCACCGAAACCCTAGTTCAAAAAACTTTTATTTTTAATTCTCTTACCTATAGATTTATGCTAGTTTTTAGGGTTTTTGTTCAGAAGTGCTTAATTCATTATTTGGTATTAAGTTCGTTCGATGTTTGTCCTACTCCTCCCAAATTCTAATTCGACGAACTTTTATTTTTAATTCTCTTACCTATAGATTTATGCTAGTTTTATAGGGTTTTTGATTCAAAAGTGGTTAATTCATGATTTGGTCGTAAGTTCGTTCGATGTTTCTCCTACACACTTTTCCAAAACCCTAGTTCGACGAACTTTTATTTTTAATTCTCTTACCAATAGATTTATGCGAGTTTTTTAGGGTATTTGTTTTAAAAGTGGTTAATTCATCATTTGGTATTAAGTTCGTTCGATGTTCGTACTACTCCTCCCAAACAATAGTTCGTCGAACTTTTATTTTCAATTCTCTTACTTATAGATTTATGCAAGTTTTTTTAGGGTTTTTGATTCAAAAGTGGTTAATTCATGATTTGGTGTTAAGTTCGTTCGATGTTCGTCCCACACACTTCTCCAAAACCCTAGTTCGACGAACTTTTATTGTTAATTCTCTTACCAATAGATTTATGGAAGTTTTTTAGGGTTTTGGTTTCAAAAGTGGTTAATTTATGATTTGGTCTTAAGGTCGTTCAATATTCGTCCTACACATTCTTCCAAAACCTTAGTTCGACGAATTTTTATTTTTAATTCTCTTACCTGTAGATTTATGCGAGTTTTTTAAGGTTTTTGTTTAAAAGTGGTTAATTTATGATTTGGTCTTAAATTCGTTCGATGTACGGTCTACACATTCCTTCCAAACCCTAATTTTATTTTTAATTCTCTTACCTATAGATTTATGCGAGTTTTTTATGGTTTTTGTTTCAAAAGTTGTTAGTTCATGATTTGGTCTTAATTTCGTTCGATCTTCGTCATACACACTCTTCCGAAACCCTAGTTCGACAAACTTTTAATTTTAATTCTCATACCTATAGATTTATGCGAGTTTTTTAGGGTTTTTGTGTCAAAAGTGGTAACATTCATGATTTGGTCTTAAGTTCGTTCGATGTTCGTCCTACACACTCCTCCGAAACCCTAGTTCGACAAACTTTTATTTTTAATTCTCTTACCTATAGATTTTTGCGAGTTTTTTAGGGTTTTTGTTTCAAAAGTGGTTAATTCATGATTTAGTTATAAGTTCGTTCGATCTTCGTCCTACAGAATCCTCTGAAACCCTAGTTCGACGATTTTTTATTTTTAATTCTCTTACCAATAGATTCATGCGAGGTTTTTAGGGTTTTTGTTTCAAAAGTGGTTAATTCATGATTTGGTCTTACGTTCGTTCGATGTTTATCCTACACACTCCTCCAAAACCCTAGTTGGATGAACTTTTATTTTTAATTCTCTTACTTATAAATTTATGCGAGTTTTGTATGGTTTTTGTTTCAAAAGTGGTTTATTAATGATTTGGTCTTAAGTTCCTTCGATTTCGTCCTACACACTCCTCCAAAACCCTAGTTCGACGAACTTTTATTTTTAATTCTCTTACCTTTTGATTTATGCGAGTTTTTTAAGGTTTTGTTCAAAAGTGGTTAATTTATGATTTAGTCCTAACTTCGTTCAATTTTCGTCCTACACACTCCTCCGAAACGTAGTTCGACGAACTTTTATTTTTAATTCTCTTACCTATAGATTTTTGTGAGTTTTTTAATGTTTTTGTTCAAAAGTGGTTAATTCAAGATTTGGTCTTAAGTTCGTTCGATGTTCGTCCTACACACTCCTCCGAAACCCTAGTTTGCCGATTTTTTAATTTTAATTCCCTTACCTATAGATTTATGTGAGTTTTGTAGGGTTTTTGTTTCAAAAGTGGTTAATTCATGATTTTGTCTTAAGCTCGTTCGATGTCCGTCCTACTCATTCCTTCGAAACCCTAGTTCGACAAACTTTTATTTTTAATTCTCCTACCCTTAGATTTATGCGAGTTTTTTAGGGTTTTTGTTTCAAAAATGGTTAATTCATGATTTGGTCTTAAGTATGTTCGATGTTCGTCCTACAAACTCCTCTCAAACCCTAGTTCGACGAACTTTTATTTTTAATTCTCTTACCTATAGATTTATGCGAGTTTTTTAGGGTTTTTGTTTCAAAAGTGGTTAATTCATGATTCGGTCTTAAAGTTCATTCGATGTTCGTTCTACACACTCCTCCCAAACACTAGTTTGCCGATTTTTTAATTTTAATTCTCTTACCTATTGATTTATGCGAGTTTTTTAGGGTTTTTGTTTCAAAAGTGGTTAATTTATGATTTGGTCTTAATTTCGTTCGATGCTCGTCCTACACACGCCTCCCAAAACCCTAGTTCGCCGATTTTTTATTTTTAATTCTCTTACCTATAGATTTATGCTAGTTTTATAAGGTGTTTGTTCAAAAGTTTTTAATACATGATTTGGCCTTAAGTTCCTTCGATGTTCATTCTACACATTCCTCCCAAACCCTAGTTCGACGATTTTTTAATTTTAATTCTCTTACCTATAGATTTATACGAGTTTGTTAGGGTTTTTTTTTCAAAAGTGGTTAATTTATAATTTGGTCTTAATTTCGTTCGATGTTCGTCCTACACACGCCTCCTAAACCCTAGTTCGACGATTTTTTAATTTTAATTCTCTTACCCATAGATTTATGCTAGTTTTTTACGGTTTTTGTTCAAAAGTGGTTAATTCATGATTTGGTCTTAAGCTCGTTCGATGTTTCTTCTACACACTCCTCCCAAACCATAGTTTTATTTTTAATTCTCTTACCTATAGATTTATGCGAGTTTTTTAGGGTTTTTGTTTCAAAAGT
>JBBMEG010081057.1:0-10390 GCA_037832605.1 Cyclanthera cordifolia
TAATAAAATTGAAAGAAGTAAACAAAACAAAAGGTTCACATTGCAAAAACTTTGACATCTAAATTTTCAATTCAAATGGTATAGATACTAACAAAATTTCAACCAAGCTTAATGGAAAGAAAAAAAAAATCAAACTTTGAATATTAGAGGGATTGGATTATTACTAGCATTAATTTCATTTTGCTCGCTTCACATGCTCGTTTGGTCTAATATCTGTAAGAAATTATTTAGAAATTAAGAGAAAGTTGGTGGGTTTTTGAGATGAGAGGAGAAAGAAAATGAAGATTTGAGATGAAAAGGAGAAAGAAGATGAGAAATGACGAGGGTTTGGAGATTTAAGATGAAGAAGATGATAGTTTAAGGGTTTGAGAAATGAGATCTCAGATAAGGTTAAAGGGAGAGCGGAAAAATGAAAAAAAATTAAAAATAAGTCTTGAGTTTGGGGGGAAACGAAAAAAAAATAAACGGAGATTTGGTGACGGGCAAAAATGATGTCGGGCGCCCGTCACCATTTCTGACCGTCACCATTTTGCCCATCACCAAAATGCCCGTCATCTTATATCCGTGTTTTTTTAAAAAAAATTGGATAGACCGTCACCTATTCCCTCTTATGTAGTAATGAATTCTCATTTCAAAATTACTCCTAATTTTTTGTGCCCACATATTAATATTATTAAGTGTAATTTGATATTTGATTAATAGTTTTATTAAGTTATTTGATAAAATAAAATTTTAATGTATATGATTCTTTTTATCATCTATATATACATAGCATTATATTTACGATACTATATTTACGACATTGTGTACCCATGAATCAAAAAGGTCATAGGTTCATTCTCGACTTTGTTGTTGGACTAAAAAAAATGATGCACTTTTCCTTAAAATTGAATTTGAGATTAATGGCCAAAAAACCAAAATCTTGACAAACCCACTCAAGAAAAATAACTTAAAAATCATAACAATCAATCTAATGCACATGTCAAATATCATAGAAAGTCTAATTTATCACCATAAAACTCATATTTGAAATATTGTTGATAATAAAAAAAAATTTAATATATTTTTCTAGACTTGGCCAATATAGTTTAAAGATTAGTGTCAGAAGTCAAAACATAAATGAAGAGTCAACGAGTGGTCATAGCTCATGACTAGAGAACTTCAAAGATGCATCATAACGACCCAAACACATTAAACCAAGTGACATAATTGATAAATATGTAATTAATTACTATAAAAGATGAAGATGAAGATTTAATTTTACCTAGAATATCTAATCTTCTAATGGGCGATAGAAGTCATAATAATATTAAGAATGAATTTAACCTTACTTTTCTTTTAATTATTTTACCATACATGCAGGGCTTGTGCTTGAATATGGGAGGCAATGGGGGAGTTTGATTTTAATTAAAAATTAAACCTCATCCATGTCGACGCAATAACACAGTATAAAACCGTCACTCTCTTTCTCTTTCTTTCTGTGTGGCAAAGGCAGAGCAGTGAGTAGTACTTCAGACCAGGCTCTTCCCAAAATTAGCAACATTTCTCCATCAAACCAAAACCTCATAGATCTGGTTTCTCTTTCTGTCTTTCCCTTCATCGCCGTGTTTTCTTCTCTTTCTCTCACATTTCACTGCCATACTCTCGCCGTTCTTCTCTTCGCTTCTCCATTCGGTAATGTAAGATTCGCATCCTCATTATCCCTATTTGTTGTGGTTGTTTTTCTCTATTTCTTCTGATTTTGGTTTGTCTTTTTGTTTGCGTTTTTGGCTCTCCGTTCTTTTGGTTTCTGGATCTCGTTTCTTAGTTCGTCGATTTTGATGTTGATTTCGGTTTGATGATTTGTTGGATTTGGAAGTTGTGTTGTTCCGTTGACTGGTTATTGGCTGTTCTTGTTTTGTTAATCGATGCGTTTATTGGGCGTTGGGTGGGATTTTGTTCTGGTGGTTTATCAGATCTGGAGATTTGGTTGGATGCACCGACACTAATTGCTTTCGTCTTTCTGGTTTTCTTGGTATTTTCATTTCGGATTAATGAGAGGTGATCGTTTGAGTGTTATTTTAGATGTTAATGGACTGATGTTCAATTTGGTCGATTCTTGTTCTTGTTTCTTCTGTTTTTCTTGAGTGTTGGTTCAGCTGTTCTTTAGTTTGTTTAGCATGTTAATGTACTGGATCTTGTTTCGTTGGATGTAATTAAGAATGTTGTGTTTGAGAATGTCAGATTTCTTGACTCTTCTTTATTTGCATCAGAAGGATGCTAATTCATTTACTTATCTCTTTAGCAGGATCGTTATATCTTTAGCCTTTTCTTTTGTAGTGGAATTTCATGCTTTCATGACTTTTTACAGGTCAAGATTCATGTTTTTCATTATGCCTAATTCTTGTTATCATTTTCTGCTGTAGCTTCTGGATAGGAGGTTACTCCAGTTTCCCTTAAAGTTTTACATGCAGCATTGGTTGTTTTCATACTTGGGTCAAAGTATATAGTTGAGAAAAACTTGAAGCTTGATAAATGTCGAGGGGAAGATCTGATGGAACACAGAAGAAGCGCTTAATCACTACCATATGTGTTGTGGCAATATTTCTTGGGTTTTTGTATGCATATTATGGATCCATTTTTGGCAATCAAGACCGTGGTGCATCGGCTCTTCAGCATAGAAGCAAATCCTTGAGCCAATATTTGATGGGGACTGAAGACTCTGTAGAATCTTCAACAAGAAATGAGCAGGAAGATCCAGAAGATGGCGTCGTACCAAAAAGTTACCCTGTAAGTAACTGTCTTACTTAGATAGGAGCTCAATTAAAACCATTACTTTTTGTTTACTTAAACTTTCAATATTTTTAGTCTTGAGGTGATCTGCATAGCCCTCATGTAGTTTTTATTCTTATATCAAAGGTTTGTGATGACCGGCATTCGGAATTAATTCCCTGCTTGGATAGACATCTCATATATCAAATGAGATTGAAACTGGACCTTTCTTTAATGGAGCACTATGAAAGACACTGCCCACCACCTGAGAGGCGGTTCAATTGCCTGATTCCTCCTCCAGCTGGATATAAGGTAGCCATTTGGTAACAGTGAGCAACATCTAAAAAAATTTCTGATTACATCATCTCAGTCTATGGTTTCTTTCTAACTTTTACTTGTTACTAATGTGTTGCGCAGGTTCCAATTAAGTGGCCAAAGAGCAGAGATGAAGTGTGGAAAGCAAACATACCTCATACTCATCTTGCTCACGAGAAATCGGACCAGAACTGGATGGTTGTCAAAGGTGAAAAAATTGTGTTCCCTGGAGGAGGTACTCATTTTCACTATGGAGCTGATAAGTACATTGCTTCAATTGCAAATGTAAGACTTCTCAACCCTCCTTTATTGTCCAGAAAGGAAGGATAACACAAAATGTCTGCTTTTGGACTATTCTAAATGCTATATTCATCAAATGACTCAAATTTGTTCGTTCTAAGAGAGAGCATTATGTTTTTATCTCTACCATAAATGGTGTTGGTTCAAGTTTATGAGATTCAGCATTTCTGTGTATAATTCTTAACGAGCAATTGATTAACTGAAAATGGCTGGCCTTCAACTTTCAGATGCTGAACTTTTCAAATGATATTCTAAACAATGAAGGAAGATTGCGCACTGTTCTAGATGTTGGTTGTGGTGTTGCAAGTTTTGGAGGATACCTTCTCTCTTCTAATATCATAGCAATGTCCTTAGCACCTAATGATGTTCATCAAAATCAAATTCAGTTTGCCTTGGAAAGAGGAATTCCTGCATACCTTGGTGTTTTAGGAACTAAGAGGCTCCCTTACCCAAGCAGATCTTTTGAACTTGCTCACTGCTCTCGTTGTCGTATTGATTGGCTTCAAAGAGATGGCATTCTTCTTCTTGAGTTAGATAGATTACTTAGACCTGGAGGTTATTTTGCTTATTCATCTCCAGAAGCTTATGCTCAGGATGAGGAGGATCTACGGATATGGAGAGAAATGAGTGCCCTCGTGGGTCGTATGTGTTGGAGAATTGCTGCAAAGAGGAACCAGACTGTAATTTGGCAAAAACCTCTAACAAATGATTGTTACCAGCAAAGAGAACCGGGTACTCGTCCTCCTCTTTGCCGATCTGATGATGATCCTGATGCTGTTTGGGGTGTGCAAATGGAAGCTTGTATCACTCCTTACTCTGACCGTAAGTCGTCCCTTATTGAATGGCTTGATTAAGATCTTAGTTTACTTCCTGCTAAAGGCACCATTTATTATTTGCTGACATGAGTGCCTCCCTTTGAACTCACCAATGGAGTAACTAGCAGCTGCTTAGCTAATGGGAATTAGTTAAAATTTTGGGTTTAAAGCTATGTGGGATAGAGCATATGAATATCATCTTTTGATTTTTACTGCTTTTTTTTGTTCCAAACTATGTAGTGGTGAGTTTTTGTTGTGGGCTATTGGTACGTGTTGCGCTATATCACCCTATAGCAAATTGAATATGCTTACTCGGTATTCTCACTGAATTTTGTCAATGCAGACGATCATAAAGCCAAGGGCAGTGGATTAGCTCCTTGGCCAGCTCGATTAACTTCACCTCCTCCACGACTTCAGGATTTTGGCTATTCGGCTGAAATGTTTGAAAAAGATACGGTAAATCACTATCAAAGCAAATATGACTAATTCAAATCTCAATGCAGAAGTTTCTTAATTATGTCATGTTGCAGGAGACATGGCGGCAACGAGTTGAGAGTTACTGGAATCTACTGGGTCCAAAGATCAAATCGGATAGCATCAGGAACGTGATGGACATGAAGGCAAATATGGGATCGTTTGGAGCTGCTCTGAAGGACAAGGACGTGTGGGTGATGAACGTTGTTCCCGAAGACGGACCAAACACATTGAAGTTAATATATGACCGAGGCCTAATTGGCACTACCAATAACTGGTACTCTAAACTGAATAATTCACTTGCATATCCTTAAATTTATATTCAAGATAGGATTTGCCAAGTGACACTTGATACATTTTTAACAGGTGCGAAGCCTTCTCGACGTATCCTCGTACATACGATCTGCTCCATGCATGGACCATCTTTTCCGACATCCAGAAGGAAGAATGCAGTGCTGAGGACCTGTTACTCGAAATGGATCGCATACTGAGACCAACAGGCTTCATCATTATCAGGGACAAACAATCCATTGTAGATTTGTTAAAGAAGTATCTACCTGCATTGCACTGGGAAACAGTGGCAACAGCGGACTCCAGCTCTGACTCGGAATTGGACAGTGACGAGGCCGTGTTCATCGTCCAAAAGAAACTGTGGCTGACAAGTGAGAGTGTCGCGGTTTCAGAATAAGACCAAAAGAACCATCTTCTTTACAATTCCCTGTTGCTGTTAAAATTTCCCATGCCCATCGCCGTCGAGCGGGATCAGATTAGCAAGCAAGTCGTCCCAACTCCAAGCAGCGATACCAGTAAAAGCAGTTACTTTTTCACCAGTGAGATATTTTACTTTTCAAATTCTTTACTCAGTGCAATGCTTTAATTGACAATCTATAGATAATGGATAATTCTTCAACAATTTGTTTTGTTACCCTTTTTGCTGTTCTGTTATTGAGTCATTTGATTATTAATTGAAGGATGGAAGATTTGGCCTGAAGGTCATAAGAAGAATAAATAGATTTTCTTTAGTGATAAGAGCTTCATTTTGCTCCTCTCTTCTTTGACAACTATAAATGGTAGAGCCAAACCAGTATCTTGTTCTATTAATAGTTACCACATTTGTTGTTCCAATTTTCTAATCTTTTGGTATATTAAAAAAACAATTATTTTGAAATAATAGACAATATGCACTTATAAAAAGGTGAAGCCTTGTTAGCCTTGTTAGGTTGGGGAAGTTTTTTTTTATTATTTTTTGAAAAATTACTTATTTTGTCTCTAGAATTGAGGTTTAGTTTCCGTTTGGCTTTTATATTTCAAAATTGAACATTATTATTCTTGACATTTCAATAATACTCACTTTTTATACTATGTTTTAAAATAGAACACTTATACCTCTTGCATATCAATAATGAATCCTCGCGTAGTTTATTTTTATATTTATTTTTATATTAAACACATTTCAAAAGTACTATAATTAATTTATCAATATATTATAATTTAAAACTAGTATAGTCAACATTACCTTATATATCTAACGATTTTGTTAGGTCAATGACTAGAATTTAACAATATTGAAATATAAATTATTCAGATTTGAAATGTATAAGTCAATTATAACTTAAACTCCAAACTTAAAGATTATATATATATATATATATATATATATATAGACACACACGTACATACCTACCTAAATACATACTATTTTCCAAATTAAAATAATAATAATAAATTTAATTGCAAAAGAAAATGTCAAGGGTTGATGGTCATTTAATCTATCTACTGTGATAATCACGAGAACCATAACTAAACACCATATTTTAGAAATTTTTTTTTTTTTTTTTTTTTTTTTTTTTTTTTGAGATAGTAGAAAAAGAAATAGTTGCTTTTTGGCTTATTATATATATTTTTTTTTTTTTTGAGCAAGTAAAATTAATAAAACTACAAATTTTTGATAAAAATCAGTAAAAAAAAATTATTTTTAGTCTGTAGTCTAATTTTTATTTGATAGGTAGTTTCAAAATAGAAAATTTTATTATTAAATTTCAAGAATGTTCAATTTGAATAATTGAGATAACAAATCTTTAGTTACATAATGTAATATTAAATAAAAAAATGACTAGAAAATTTTGAATACTAATATATTATATTAAAGTGTTTATTTTAATTTCAACGTAAATTTACTTAAAAAAAATAGGTATTAAAGTAAACTAAAAAAAAAATACAAAGTGTGGGATGTTGGGTATAGTATTTGGACTAGTATTTATCAAATACGAAAACAACATCCAAACGAGGTTTTGATTGCAAGCATTACTTTTAAATACTCAAAATAAATACTCATTTTAAATACTAATTTTAAATATTTTTAAAAACTACATCCAACGAAGTTTTGACTGTAATCATTACTTCTAAATACTCAAAATAAAATTTAATTCTAAATACTAATTTCAAATACTCTTAAAATTTACGGTTGACTGAGAAATTTCGGTCAATCATAAATTGCCACATCATTATCTCAAATTTAATGACAAAATTAAATTAACTTTTAAGACAATATTTCTCAAAATTAAATTGGATCAAAAGTTTGTTTTATTTTGAAATTGGGTCAAAATTAAATAAGACCCAAATTTAATTGGTGGCCCAAATGCATATGAAGACTCATGTTCATGTAAATAAGTCCAATAGGCCAAGTCCAAGACTCAAACCCAAAAACTCATCAAGGCCCAAGCCCAAGGTTCATGGAAGCTCTATAAATAGGGAAGTTTTCGTTCATTTACAGGATCCAGAAGTTTGAAACTACATAGAATTCACACAGACAGAATACTCTCCAAATCTCTAAGGATCAAACAAGACTAAAGGCACGTCGAAGGTGAAGCGGTTTCAAAAAATAAGTCGCTAAAAAACGAAGAACACACATCGTATTCATCACAAGCAGATCATTAAAGAAGTCCACGATCACAAGTCAGCGACCGATCCAAAGATCAACAAGTCAGCGACCGATCCAAGATCAACAAATCAACGACCGATCCCACAATCAACAAGTCCACGACCGTTCTCACGATCAACAAGTCAACGACCGATCCCATGATCAACAAGTCCACGACCGTTCTCACGATCAACAAGTCAACGACTGATCCAAAGATCAACAAGTCGACGACTGATTCAACGACCGATTAGAGACAATTCAACGACCGATCCAAAGATCAACAAGTACACGACTGATCCAAAGATCAACAAGTCCACGAACGATTCAAAGATCAACAAGTCAGTGACCAACCATAATAAAGAAATCAGAGGAACAAATTAGAGATTGTACTCCATATTCGCACATATTCAAATCAATACAAATATATATTCCAAATTTACACGTGTCTCGCTCTCCTATTTTGCACTGAAATCTCGTGTGAACATCTACATCCAAACAAGACTTTTGACCACAATCATTACTAATTATTACTTCTAAATATTCAAAATAAATCTTCGTTCTATATACTAATTTTAAATATTCTTAAAAACTACACTCAAATAAGTTTTTAAATGTAATCATTACTTCTAAATACCAAAAAATAAATATTCATTCTATATATTATTGTAAATACTCTTAAAATCTCAGTCCAACCATCACTAAATTTTAATATTATTAAAATATTAGAAATAAAATTGTGCAAATACCAAAAATAAATAGGATTAAAATGTATACAAAATAATCATTTTTTAAATGGCTGATGAAAGTGAAACTAGATATCAAACGGACGAATAAGTTTTTTTTTTTTTCTTTTGAAACAGGGAGAAGGACCTTTATTGTTTTGGTGTCACATCATGCCAAAAACGCGTATGAACATTATATATGCATTAGCTGGGAACCCTTTTTCTCTCTCTTTTTCATGCACTTGGACTCGATTTTAAAATATTATTCCAATGATAGTTTGGTGGTTTTTTTTTTTTAGTTTTCAACGATGGAGATGGTGGAATTCGAACTCTTGATCGAGAATATTAGGTTTATAATATGTTGTTGAACTACTACTTTGTTGGTAAAACTGAATAGCATTTCAATAGCAAAAGTTTTTAAACACATCTCATGTTGTTATTGTAATATGTAGGTTAAAATACTTCGAGCGCATCGAACATATCCTTATAACCTAATTAGAGGATCATTTTTTTTTTGAAGGTCAATTTATACACAACATTTCTTTTTCTTTAACCAAAATTTAGGAAGCAAAAATAAAATACTTAAACTAGAAAATCTTTTATATATACTGAGTCTAAGTCTAGATGAATCCACTTACGAATATTGAAAACCACAGCTCCTCAAGTCCACTCGTTCTCTTCCCTTAAAAATATCATTGTATTCAAGGACTTACTTATTTTGATTTTTAAACTTTAAGGGAATGTTTGTGTGAGATTTTATAGAGGAGATATTTTGAGTGCTTAGTAATTGCTTGTTTGTTTAAATGTTTTGGTAGAGTGTTTTTAAAAGGAGGTGCTATTAATTTTTGTATGGATGAAGAATGTTTATGAAGAAGTTATGAAAAATGTTTGTTGCTTTTGATATGATGTGATATTTATGAATATATTTAATTAATTTTTTTTGTTTCAAATTTCAAATTATTATTAATATTGAAGATTTTTTTTGCATTTCTTGTAAAATAATGAAAATAAAAGACCATATTGAATTCATAAATATTTTAAAATAATTGAAAATAAAAATATGTATTACTTTCATTTGAGTTTTATTTATAAAATATCTTTTTAAATACAACTCAATTATGGAGTTAATGTTACTTTAACATTACGAAATATATTTATAAAATGTAAATTGCATTATGAAATTATTATTAATTAAAAATTACAAAATAATTTTTTTAAATTTTAAATTTATTTTTCAAAATATGATATTATATGAATGAGAATGAAGTTGAGAATTATATGTACTAAAATAATAAAATTCAAAAGTTATGAAAAATGAATAAAATTATTTGGAAGAAAAACAATTCAAATTCATTTTTTTTTTATAATAGTGTTTTTTTGTTCAAATTTATTCACGATTTTTATTAAAATATAAATTAATAGTTATTTAAAATTTATTTAGATAATCAAAAATAAAAATATGAAATTAACGTTAATTCAACCTAACGAATTATATTTATAAAATGTGAATTGTATTATGAAATGATCATTGATTAAAAAATAGAAAACACTTATTTTAATGAAAACCTATTTTACAAAGAAAAACAAAAACTTAAACTGTTCTATAATCATTTGTTCATTTAAATTAAGAAATTTATTATAAAGTACCATTAAATATGAAATAGATTATCAAATTATAATGAAATATAATTTAATAAAACATGTTTTTAAAATACGAAATTGCTTATAAAATTCTAGTTAATTTAAAATAAAAAATAAAATTTTAAATGGGAAGTTTATATCCATAGCCATCTAAAGAATAAAATTTACATTCTTGCCAAAAAAATAATTTTATTGCAAACATATTCAAAATGCATTTAAAAAAACATAAAAGTACATTAGTACCCTTTAGGTAACTATCATTCACAAATACCTCCACCTTCCATGTCAACCACGATCTTCAACGTCACCGCCGTCGAACTCTACCTCACTCTTCACAGTTGTTGTCGAACTCGCCGTTGACCGCCGCCATTGACGGTCGCCGTCGAACGTGTGTCGTTCACCTCCATCGCCGAACGTGTGTCGTTCACCGCCGTCGCCTCCGAACGGGCTCT